>NMRB01001747.1:35253-45338 GCA_002633025.1 Notospermus geniculatus | reverse complement strand
AGAATAGGGCGAGGAGGAATAGAGCAAAGGGGGGGGGGGGGGAGGGAAAAACAAGGCCTAGACCAGACGGGGAGCCTGGTCTAGGCCTTGTTTTTCCATTAGGTCCAGCAACCATCCGTGGTGCTTGGACACTATTCTTTCCTTAATTGCTCACTCATCCTGTCTACGCAGGTGTTAGTTCTACATTCGGGTTTCAGCTCAGTCTTTTCTAGAGTTTCAGATTGTAAAGTTCCACTTGAAAAAGACCCGGTTGGGGTCGAAAATTCGTGAATTCTGGAGATTGACTTCTTGCTTATTATCATTTTGTGTGTCAATTTTGTGCTATTCTGTATCTTGGTCTTGCACTGCACCCAACTAGTCTCTGGACCATTTCAATAGTGATGTTAAGATGCTTTCTAACTCCGACTCGGGCTAGAGCTACGAGACTGAATTACATACAGACGGCTGTGGACCTTTGTTAAAGGAGATGAGCAACCGATCTGACCTAGATTATTTCACGTAACGTGAAATCGTGAAGTGTTTTAGCGCCAAAGAGAAACCCACTCGCAACCAATCGATCGCAGACAATGACGTCGACACCATCGTAGTAGCGTAGCCTTATATGGATCGAACGTCTGCGACGTCGGCTCCAAATAACATAGGTCAATCGGTGGTCCATCTACTTTAACCGATCATGCCGATAGGGATATCAAAAAGATATATACAGCATGTTTTAGAAAATATCTCCGACACTACGCAAAGTGGATGTCCACAGTTACTCAAGGGAGTAGGCGCTGATATTAATAATAATCCACTTACTTTACCACTTAATTCTGACCCATCCAGTCGCCCCATCCCACCCTAATCCACTTTTAACTCACAACACATCCGCTGCCGAACCCATCCAATGGACTAGTGAACCTTCGGACTAGTGGACCTTCGATTTAGTGCACCTTCGGACTACTGACCTTCGAACTAGTGAACCTTCGGACTAGTGAACCTTAAGTTTCGGACTACTGAACCTTCGGACTAGTGGATCTTCTAACTAATGAACCTTCGGACTACTCCTCAAGTTTGCAGACTAACTTTTTTTCAAATATCACTATTTTCACTTCAGTAGTGTTTTTCATTAATTTGTTATATTTCAAATGCAGTTTTCATGCAGAAGGAAGACTAATTTTGCATTGTGGAGTGTAAAAATGACTCTGGATGCCATTTTTAACCAAAAAAAAATGATTTTTTTTCAAAATAGTTTTTTGAATTTTTTTTCTTCCCCCCTCCTTGACAATCCTGGCGGAATCCCTGCTACCATGTTTTCCTACAGATCCATGCCAAGGATTCAACCAGTCAGGCAAGAATTTTCAGTACAGTAAGAACTTGATCTGAAAAAATTGTAGACAACGCTACTTACCTTGAGATATTTATTTTCTTTGTTTGCTCTCTCCAGTTCTTCAGAATTTGTTGCCAGCTGTGTTTTCAAATCCCTCTGCTGCAACAATTATTTCAAATTACAAAAGAATGTTCAATTGGGCCGATGCCTTGAATGAAAACTATCGAAATACATGTATTAACTTTCGATGTAACCACAGAGTAATAAAGTAAATTTCAATAACACTGATTATCTCTTCGTTTTTGAGTGTCTGCCAAACAATAAAGCGGCATCTGTCATACGGGAGGCACTCTCAGTCATTACACCGGCTGTCCCCTGAACAAATTCGTCCCAATCATGGTCAGCTAACGATTGACAATGCTGTTCAACTACCATCTTTCTTGAAGATAGGGATTTAGCACAGTGGTGTGCATGCTTTTCCTCATGGCGGTGTTGCCTTATGTGGAGGCGGGAATCCTGATACTGTCGGTAGGCAATTGACCAGCAAAGCAAACCTCAGGTTGGGGAAGCGAGATGTTCACTTGTCGGCAAGTTTCATCCTCAACGCCCTCACACGAGAGTAGTGTAATCGGGGCCTTTGTGCACTGAACGCCCTCCTGTGTGGTCATCCCTTGCTTTCCTCCTATTCCCGCGAGTCGATCGGGAGTCTTTTACGATTTATGAGTCTGGGGCCTTATTCACGAAGAGATGAGATCGCAAATATTTGCGTTGCGATGGGTTTGCGTGCACGCAAATTATGCGATGCGTGGTATTCATGAAGACCTCGCATTTGCCTCGCAAATTTTTCGCAAAATACGGATCACGCAAAATATGCGTGATCGCAAAATTACATTTTGACCGAGCTTTTTGCAGTCAGATCATTTTCCCGCTTCTATTCACTCGATGTTCACACCAGACTGAGATGTGAGTTGATAATGAAGCAGTTTCGTGGTCGCTGAATTGGGCGGCTCATGCCAGAGTGATGTGAATGGGAGAGCTAGGGATGCAAGTCCTACTTACATGGACAATAGTCTGCTCAAATAGTCAGGTTATACCAAGGAATTATGCAATTATTGGTACCGGTAGTTATAATGGCAGCGTGAAACAGCATTGTTATCCGCGGTGACCTGNTTCTCTCCTGACGGATCAAGCGGCAACTAATCCAACAGTAACCATTCTAGACCGCGTCTATTGTTTAGGAACACTGAGCTACAGAAACACTCACAATGTTACACCTGCCCCCACTCCTAAGGTGCCACAACGCACCGGCGTAACCAGAGTCATGGGCGTCTCCAGCGGGGTTGGGGTTGGGGGTGCGAACGAGCCCCTCCCCTTGGCGAACAGTACCCTCACACTCAAACACAATGATGAGGACAGGGCCGATTGCTAAATGACCAATAGTGCCCAGTACAACTATTCTGCCTCCTTTGTAAACCACCCTCAGAGCCTTATGGTCTCTCCCCCGCATGAAGCAAGAACCATAGATCAAAGATTTCTGGCTGACGTTGACATCAAAACACTGATTTCGGACTTCGTTTTGAAGGAACAAAACGTCAGAGAAAAATGTCCCAGAACGCGTCTCAGAGCATCTAGACTTTCAAATTTTCATGGGGGGAGGTCCCCCAGACCCCCCGTCGGGGCCTGGGTCACTTTGACTCGCTGACGTGAGTATAGCACCACCGTTAAGTGGCTTCGGATACAGACCCTAATTAATATTTTTTCATTGCATATTCCTATATCATGTACTGCGCGTGATCGTTCCATTTGTCGGTGCTCAACGCCCCCCCCCCCTTGCCAAAATCCTACATCCTCCCCTGCGGTCAATTTAAGGGAAGAATCATTTGGGGGAGGGCAGCGGTGGGCGAATGAATTCGGGCGAGCGATGCCACTTTTCATACCTGGAAAGTTGACAGAAGTCAAGAACCAATCATGCGCTTATCTACTGACTACTGCGCCTCTAGTGGAAAATACCAGTTGTCCATCAGCGCCACCTATCGGGGTTAGTTCCCTTGTTGGCTTCTGAGCACTTTTTGCTTCGATGGGAAGCAAGAATTAGCTCCGGGTCAGAGCGAATTACCAAGACTTCGCTATCACGCAAAGTTTGCGAGCGGGTATAGACCTCCCGCAAAATTCTGGCACTTTGCGTGGGACTTTGCGACGCGCAAAGTTTGCGGGCCTTTCGTGAATACCGTGTAAAGTTTGCGTTGCGATTGCGATTTATTTGCGTGATCGCTAATTTTGCGAATTTTTTGCGATGCGTGGGCTTCATGAATAAGAAATATCGCAAAAATGGCACTTTGCGTGTACGCAAATTTTGCGGGCCTTTCGTGAATAAGGCCCCTGATTCTTGGTGTTTTGTCAAAACTTTTGGTTTCTTTTCTGTTATCTTTGTGCTCTCCCCTGGGGGTTTGCCGTGGGATATGTCCAGTTTCCGGTGTGACAGGAATCAACGTCCTCGGAACGCAGATCCGCCAAACAATAGCCCGCTGTTGTAAGGTTGCATTCGAATGGTTATGGTCTCTCTAGCCATATATTCTAATCCCTCGCTGAACAATAAGACCAGACTTTGATTCCAGGGGGACTTGGATTCCTTTCACACCGGCTCTCCCCTGGGGGTTTGCCGTGGGATATGTCCAGTTTTCGAGCTGTGGGATGATTGTCCGGCTCTCCCCTGTGGGTTTGCCGTGGGATTTGTCCAGCTTTCAAGCTGTGGGATAATTGTCCGGCTCTCCCCCGGGGGTTTGCCGTGGGATATATCCAGCTTTCGAGCTGTGGGATAATACTCCAGCTTTCCCACGAGGGGCTTGCTGTGGGAGGTGCCCGGCTATAGAGCTGTGGGATACTTGTTTGGCTTACTCCTGTTTGTATCCTTTGGGGTAAATCCGGCTAGAGCGGTGCTATTATTGGATTGAGGCATTCCCCTAGGGAAATGCCAAGGGTTTACCAGAATACCCAGGAAAAAATGAACTATGAAATTTGATAGTTTAACTACAAAAAAAGTTCATAATTTGACTATGAAATTTACTACGAAAAAGTCGGGGGTTGAACTGTGAACTTTGATAGTGAAATGGTAAGTGATTCATAGTTCAACTATCAAAATGACAGTTGTTCTTACTATGAACTTCATAGTCCAACTGCCCACTTAAACTATCAAAATTACTATGAACTTCATAGTTTAAGTATGAAAGTGACTGAAGAGGAGCTAACCCCTGCAGGAGTGGGAGACTCCTCTCGAAGGAAAAACCCTGATTAGGGGAATCTGTTAGGCTAAGTAATCCGTAACAGACAAGTTACCACACATAAGATATCGGAGTCTGCGTTTCCATTCAAAAAAAATCTTCATGATATGTGTGGTGCAATGAAGCATCATTTCCGAAAACTTTGGCAGTCCTCAAAAATAATGAGCGAAGTTTCTTGTATAAATTTTAGTTGTTACCAATTAGTACAGGAGGGAGCAACATTCTTATAATTTTTATACGACATACTTTTAATTCTACAATTAGCATAATTAGTTATTAAGATTAACATATAGCTCTACTATGAACGTTTTGGAAATGACAGTTGAAGTATGAAATTTGGTATTAACCATGAAGTTAATAGTTACCACGAAGAAACTACCATCAACTTCGTAGTTCCACTATAAACGTTTCGGAACTGAAAGTTGAATCATGAAATTTGGTACGAACTTTCAAATTGATAGTTACATACGAAGTAATTACTATCAACGTTTATAGTTCTACTTTGAATTTTTAAAAAAGAGGGGACATCAATTCTTTTACCATTACAACAACTACAATTTCTCCCCACTACTTCCCATTAACCCCCATTACTCCCAATTACACCCCCAAAACTAAAACTACCTTAATGCATGCCACTAATTTCACCTGCAAACGGGATATTACTCTCGCGATGCGGAGGCCGAGGGCCCTCTCCAGTCTGATCGCCTAACCTGGTGCATGATGTCTTCTTCCATGCAGGTATCTTTGGCCCCACTGAACGGATCTAAAGCAGACCTCCTTCCAATCTTGGATGGAGTGGATGGTCCCCATATGTAACGTGAAAACGACCAGACTAGAAAGAACCCTCAACCTCCACCTCGTGCGGAAAAGATCCTCTGGGGGAAACTAGAGGCGAAGGAAGATGGTTCGGGTCAGAAAAAACGATTTGCCATTATACGTACAAACGTTTGCGTTGCCTCCCACATCTTTGGCAATCTTTGAAATGGTCTGTGGCAGTGGAGAAAAACAATGCATAGACACGGAATACCTGTTGCCGTGCCCCTGCCCCTGTAGCACCTCGAGCACGGCCGATAACCTCTACAACCCGCGCCTTGAACCAAGCTCTCGTCAAAAGTGGTTACATAATCTTACGACATTAAAACACACGCACGACTCAAAAACCCTGGAACAAAACGTGTCCACCCATGTGAAATAAAGCGTGGACAATACACTTGTGTTGATAGAGCACCCAACCGTGCAAGAACAAAAATCTGTGAACAAACGTAACTCCACCAATATGTAGCACAAGACGTAAGACTAATACGCATTTGCACTACAACCAATACGTTGTGGCGGCACCTTGTGTCTCAGCCGTTTGGGAATCACAGCCTATGTGGCCTGATGGTATACTGGCAGATCGCAAATGCACCCTGGACGAATTCCAATGAATGGACGAACGCAGTGACGTATGATGTAGCATATGTGTGATTTACTGAAAATACAAATTGAACAACCTGTGAAAATACAGAATGGAAATTGGTGGTTGTTATCCCAGAAACATCACCCAGAAACGACGTCATCCTATTCCAGGACCACAACTCCTATTACACCAATGACACACAGAGGTGCTGCCACCTATGGACAGCCCTAATAACCAAATCTCAACTTCACCAAACTGGTTATAACTCCAGTAAAGCTACGAAATACTGCCTCAAAGTACCCAAAGAGTACACCTGAACCACCACATGGGTCGAACAGCAGAGAAGACAACCTTATTTTACGTCTTAACTACCAAAACAAGAGCGAATCTTCACGAGGACATGAAGAAACCTTGTGTCAGAAAACACCGAAATTGCATTACTTTCATCACATTTCAAGACCAAGCAACTGCTTGTACAGCTTCTTTACATAAACCTACCGATTCTTTATCCTTATACACCTCCACATCTGTGATAACAAACAGGATGAAACACGATTATTAAGGATATGAAAATATGACAAATTGTAAATTGTAGCAAGCATGGCATAGAAGCCCGGATGAACAACACCGATTCCACAGGTGCCGTGGATGGCCCCGAAGACAACCTGCCAGAGACGCCCCAGCCCACGCTGGCGGTGACACCTTGCGAAGCTAGAAAACACCCAGTGCCTGTTACGAATCGAATATCCTGTATGCTTAGTGGAGATTCTACACAAGAACATATCCAGGGTGCCACAAAATAACGGTGTCCCCCCATAAGTCCGACACTTCACAAGTCCGACAACCCAAAAGTTCGAAGTATCATAAGTCCGACAATGGAAAAATCACTTTAAAAATGTACCACAATTCCGAAGCACCACAAGTCCGACATCCCACAAGTCCGACGTTTAGAGAAAGGTGTAAGTCCGACGTTCAGGGAAAGGTATCATAAGTCCGAAGTACCATAAGTCCGACATCCCATAACTCCGACAAGAAGGGGTTGGGAGTTCGGACTTATGGTACTTCGGACTTCTGGGATGTCGGACTTGTGGTACTTCGGACTTGTGGGATGTCGGAGTTGCGGGATGTCGGACTTGTGGGACGTCGGATATGTGGGATGTNGGGGGGGGGGGGGGGATCCCGGACAATCATCCCACAGCTCGAAAGCTGGACATATCCAACGGCAAACCCCTCTGAGGAGAGCCGGACAAGCACGAAGATAACAGAAAAGAAACAAGACTCCCGAGCTACTCGCGAGAATAGGAGGAAAGCAAGGAGGAAGTCCGGAGGACGTCCAGTGCACAAAAGACCCCGAGTACACTACTTGTCGTGTGAGGGCGCTGAGGATGCTCCCACAACACTTTATCCGCTCCAAACTCACTAGTCCAAGATGGAACGCCGATTTTCCTGACAGGCGCATAGGCCTGTCCAAAGGATTTTGAATGGGGTATTGTATAATGCACTTCAAAGACTTGCAAAGATTATGGGTATACCATTCAATGCATCGTCAATGATTTGAGAAAAAGTGAGGTCAGTTATGTTTTTTTTCCGAACTTAACCATATACAGTACTGGTGAGTCACATTCAGCCCAGTAGGCCATCCATCCCATCAGTAGGCAACTTTAATATACAAACACCAGATTTAATCGATCTGTCTGGAGCAAGCGAAAGAGGGCAGCCACCTGTTACATTTAATGTGCAGGATATCTCCAGCGTAGCTCCAAGGCTGCCAGCCCTCTCTAGTTTCTAGTTGGCATGCCTATTAGTGATGTTGCCATGGTATGTTTTATTGCAAACAAGAACGAATGCCATGAATCCCTCAACAAGAGAAGTTTATGACCAACTATTCACCAAGCATTGAGTGGTAGCACACTAGCGTGCCTTGGGTGATAATCTTTAGCGACCTTGTGACAACCTTACCTCCTTAGTTTCATGACGTTTGGCCTCGATATCAACACTACCGTACTCGACTGAAATGAAAGAATTATCTGAAGTAGGAAAAATTGTCTTCTACGGTGGCTGGTAAAGGACTTCAATATTTTTTTTAAAACTCGGGATCCCAACTTTTAACGAAAGCAAGGCATTTCCACGGGGTTGGTTCAATACCTGGCATTGGTATTGGCAGTGGCATTGGCAATCAAATGTAGTGGAAAATGATATATTCCGAACTTTTATGCGTGAAAATAAATCAGTGGCTGATTTTAGAGGGATTATTCCTTTAACGAATGTGCAAGACAGCAGGTAAATTAAAATAGACATCCCAGGTGCTATTTGGAATGGTCTGCAGTCTCATCCATGAACTGACGTCAATCGCGGGAAAATATCAAGATGGACTCCGGGGTAACATCTGCCAGTGTTTCCAAAATGTCAGTGTTTTTTCTCGGTAGATCGGCACGGTTTTTCGTGTGTCTCCTGTTGTCAAGTTGCAGCTTATTCTGACACACAACAGAAGGTGTTCTCACTCATAGCTTTCATGCCGTAAATGCTCCCTTTACTGAGTTTGACTGTTCTACCCCGAAGATCAAAGGGTTGATGGGGAAGCAATTAAGACCATAGGTGTGAAAACAGTGACATAAGGACCCTAATTAGCCCTAATTAAGGACCTGGCTGAAGCGTCAAAGTCACTTTTCTTGCAATATGTTTCAAATTCAAACAGTATCAATTTATTTCAAATGCTCTGGCCAGCAGAATACTTCAACAACGAAGAAAATGCGTCAACAAATAAAGATTTTACAACATTTTTTTTTGTAAGCATTCACTCATCTGCGCTATTCCTCACAATGAGTATACCCCCTCAGCTGTTATAATACAATTGGTATGAATGAACCAAGTGTTTCCTGATTGGCTGTGCTGGTGATGTTAATCATACTATATGGGCCTACTGTCTTTGAGGTGCAATGGTGTAGGAGAGGGGAAGTTTTGTGGGACATGTGTGAGAGTGACCTTAAAACCTGTAAAATGTGATGAAGTAGTGTCAAAATCTTTGAATAGCAGGGATTTCAGCAGCACATTCGATGAGGTGTAAAGAAGAGAGTAATTCGTGGAGGAAATGTCCTCAGTCCTAGTTACATGTAGTTGTGCACTTCATAGATTACATGCAGCGGACTAAGCCAGACGTGGTGGAGTAGTGCCAAGATCATTGAAAATTAAGGCACTGCATAATGATGGGGCGAGGTGTGGTGAGGAGAGTAGTCCATGGAGAAAATGTCACAAAGTAACTTGAGGTAAACGACATTAGGTCATTTGAATAAAGACTAGCAATTGCTTTTACTTCAGATTTGTACAGCATTGCCTAGTGCATTTGTATTGCAAAATTCAAGTAAAAGCATTTACTAAGTCTTTATTCATGTAACCACTTGACTCAGTTTGAGGAACTACCAGTGCAGAATTCAGGATGCGGGAAAAGGAGGGATGACACATCAATTTTTTGGCATGCTCCACATAACAAAATTGAGGCATGTATTGCAATATGAGTATATTCTAACATTTACAACTTTATACACTATGCATTAAAAGTGTCAACGAAATCTTCTTTTTTGCTGTGTGGACCATTTCCCCCTCCTTAACTGCTCATATATCTTGTGCAGAGAAGCATTACCATCAATATGGTGAAGTTTGAAACGACCATATGTTGGAATTCAGTTCAAATCAAACTGGACCCAGTGGAAGGAACTGGGCAAGGAGATATTTTGTTTGTTGGGTGTGTTGTTGGTGATGGGGCCACTGGGCTGTTTCCCTGGCTTCAGTGGACACGTTGGTGTCCCTGAAGCCAGGGAAACAGTTAGTAGTCTACGTCAATATTGCTTTTATATGGGTAAAACCAGTTACTGCTATTGTTACGGCAGTTTTGATACGTTTGCCATCAGGATTAGGATTACGCCCAGGCCCAGAGTGAAAATACTGACTGCTGTAGCCTACCCCTGTCGTAATTCTCGATTATCCTGTGCCTTAATTGAATGATTTTTTTTCGCATGGTAGCAATTGCAACATCTCGAAAAATAACTTAATGAAGAGAAAAAAGAATAAAATACAAAAGACGATTAAAGAAGAAGAAAAGACG
>NMRB01001747.1:24750-34762 GCA_002633025.1 Notospermus geniculatus | reverse complement strand
TAGTGGATGAGTCAAAGTAGTCCGAAAGTAGATCCAGGTGGTTCGGTCGCCGCATCACTATCCCAGCTATAGGTGGGGGCGCAATAAGATATTCAAGATGGCGGCGGTGATTTTTCCTCCGGGACTAAATCCCAAACCCAAGTCTCGCAATATCTCGCGGGATTTGGTCCCGGTGTTCCGGTTGATGCAATATGAGTAAATTCTATTATTTACAACTTTATAGACTATGCATAAAGAGTGTTGACAAAATCCTCTTTTTTGCTGTGCGGAACATTTCCCCCTCCTTAACTACTCATATATTCTTTTGCAGACAAGCATTACCATCAATATGGCGAAGTTTGAATAACATTTGAACATACATAAACCTTCCTTAGACCAAAATAACTTCTACATTTTTAGCAATTATTTCTCTCATCAAAGTCAACTTTCTCCCCAAACCAATCATGTTGGAATACAATTCAGTTCCAATCAAACTAGACCAAGTTCAAATATTCTTTAACTAGCTTTAATGCCCGGTAAACCGGGCTTGTGTTATTGTATAAGATACGTGCTCCAAGATACGGTACTTTGTGGACATTTAGCCCAGCTGCGGACATACCTCAGTGACGTGATACGTCATGCAGATTTCAGATGGCAACGGTGATGACATGCATGACGTCACACAACGTTTGTGACGTCATTGCTTTTGAATTTGATGCAATTTCACTGAAAAACACTTCTTAAAGCATAGTTTGGCCGATTTTAAAATTTTAACCTTGAAAAGATCACTCCTTGTATCAAGAGCAATCGAATAAGGTATTGCTCAGCTCCCTCCATGCAGCGGTTGCAGAGAACATTCGTGACAAAGACCGGGCGAATTTGCTTTATATGTATTAGATACACAATGGTATGCAATGATTCAACTCAAAAGGCAAATTCAGTCCAGCCCTGCATGCCATATACATGTACAATAAAACAGTCAACCCTGACCCAGCAAACACTCTTCACCAAACATATGCTAATTAGGCTTAATTGTGCCTGTTGGTGGGTGCAGTGAACTGTGGGAGTATGTGTTCCTGGTGAACAACCTTCATGGCTGACTACACAACAAATTGAGAAGGGTAATTAAAGCTAATTAGGTTTGGAATAAAACCTCACTTTTCCATAAAGGTGGATTTACCTCATGTCGGACTGTATGTAGGGCAGATGAAACGAATTACGATCTCATACGATTTGACTTGATTTAATTGCTGTAGATATAGAATCATTGGCTTAAATCACAATAACAAACATCAGATGGTTGACACAGCTGAGTGGGCGACAGATAGGTGCTGCCACCTATTGTACAGAAAACGAACTAAATGTCTCATACTCGGCCGATTTCAGAAAGGGTGTTTAAGACTTAGACGCATGTAACTTCGTCAAATGCATGGTGCAAGTGCGTGCATACAGTGAAGTTACACGCGTCGAAGTCTTAAACACCCTTTGTGAAACCGGCCCACTATCTCTGAGGACAGAACAGAAGGGAAACATTCACCGGTTGTGCAGGAAACGCAGTGAAGAGGAAAACCCGGGAAGTTTACAGCCAGCAAAGCAAAACATAACAGGTTTAGGCCTAAGTGAATTATGAAGTTGACCCAAGCAAGAACTATGGATGAAATTAAAAGGGCCATGAACATAACGCTATTGATGATGACAATTTGAAGGTGTATAACCCTGGTGTTTTATAAATTCTTATCGCTTGTCATTCATAGCAAAAGGCCGTGATTTGCAGTGCTCATCATATGAAAGGCCCACGATTGAAATGTGGGATAGTAAGTCACAAAGACCCCCCCCCCCGCCTACTGTAACCCTTGTCTGAGCCCCACGATGCTGACTTTTCCTTTTATTCTTTTTCTTATCCAAATGCCATATTTGAAATTGATATGGCGACTTGCCAGTGCCAATGCCAATGCCAATGGCAGGTTTTGAACCAACCCCGTGGAAATGCCTTGCTTTCGTTAAAAGTAGGGTCCCGAGATTTTAAAAGTCGGAATCCCGAGTTTTTAAATGTCGGGGTCCCGACTTTTTAAAAACAAATATTGATGTCATTTACCAACCACCGTAGTCTTCTGTTGCTGCTGTGCAAGAATCAAGAAGAAGCTGAAACGTTCACCTGAGCTCCTGATCCATCTGTGCCAGTTAAATCCCTGGGATCAGGGAAACAAACTGAGCCTCTTGCTCACTCTGTAGAAGGGAATCGTCTAAATTAGATTATGTAACCTCTGTCCAAAACTGATGATACTGGTATCTAATCAGAATCGCCTCTGCAATAGGGCCGCCTCCTGATTATGGACAAGTTTCTCCATGACAGCTCAAGTGGATTAGGCATACCATCTTTCTGTCGACCCCCACTGAACCATTGGCAACCTCTAGCCCAGGAATGCTTCAACCATGTAATAATCTTGTCTGTAAATATAACATCACGAGGGTAATAATGAAAAATCACAGGGTTCCCAAAACAATCATAACATTGGCTACTCGGCAGACCTAACGGCAGTTTCACACTAAATTTCTGTTGTCACTCATTGACAATGATTCTGGACTTACAACTGAGGTTTCCTGGTGTATTTTGAGCCTGATAGTTTTACCTCTCTTCACATCGTCCTTCTATTTCATAGTGTTTAATGGAATGGTCCATGGATCATGTGCTCACCTGGGTTGAACGTACGGAAGAACAAATGACAAATGTTAAATCGAAATGTTCCAGGGCAACCCCTGAGTTCCAGGTAGAGCAGAGGGTACCCAGACACCTGATCACACCAAGTTAGAAGCTACTACTTCAAATACCAATGAAACGTGCCACAAATAACAAAATTCTGAATTCTGACCTTTGTGGCCTTGAAAAGTAGGTCAAATCAAAAACCCGTTACATGTCATTTACCAATGGTGAAAATTTGGAGACGATCCAGACAGGGTATTCGAAAACCCTGGACTGAGAAACACTGGATTGGACTGGATTGGATCGGACTGTGACTCACTGCTCTCCACCACCTGCCAGTCATTGGCACAATATGTCTGACGACCTTGTGGAAATGAAAATGATGTCGGCTGATGTAGGCCTATTTGCCGAAGAATTGTGAAATAGTATACATGTAGGCTACTGTCCGAAGCAATCGAAAAGGCAATGAATATCTTCGGAAAGATGTTGCATGACCTCATGTCTGATTGTGTTGGTTCTATGATACTAGTATGAACTTTGGAGGCATATGAAAAATGTGTCTCCAGTGGGATGTAGGCCTATGTGTGACAGAGGGAATTGAAGTGAACCTCTTAGCCGACACCTCTGTCAGCAGGAGACCTCTAGGATATATTAATGACACCAAAATTCAGTCCCAAACTGGTAGGTACTTTCTATTCATTTTGACCTCCGTAATCAGGACACCATCTGTCAGTGGTGAAGCTGTCTTTAATAGAGAGGTTTTAAATACTGGTACCATTTACAGGTTTCATTTTCTGCATTCTTTTATTTTTAACACCAGTACACTCATATGGCAAGCCGAATGTCCATTCCGGCCTAAACCATGGTTTACGATTCCTAAACCATGGTTTAGGATCCTAAACTATGCTTTAGGGTCCTAAACCATGGTTTAGAGACCGTAAACTATGGTTTAGAGAAAAACGTCCATTTCGGCGCGTAAACTCTAGTTTACAGTCCTAAACCATGGTTTAGGGAGCCTAAACCACAGTTTACAGAAAATGATGTCTATGGCAAGCCGAATGCCCATTCCGGCCTAAACCATGGTTTACGATCCCTAAACCATGGTTTAGGACCCTAAATTATGGTTTAGGGTCATAAACTATAGTTTAGGCACCGTAAACCATGGTTTGGAGAAAAACGTCCATTTGGACGCGTAAACTATAGTTTATAGCCCTAAACCATGGTTTAGGGACCCTGAACCATAGTTTGGAGAAAATAATGTCCATTAAAAGACAGAATGCTGCAAATTGCGATTCCAAAGCCGAAAACGGAAGATTTCAGTAAACTTTGAATCACTGAATACAACAGTTTAGGCGTCCTAAACCATAGTTTNTACTGTGAACACAAGTTTTTTGAAAACAGAGAATGCTGTAAACCACAGTTTCGGATTCCTAAACCATGGTTTAGGCTAAACCATAGTTTAGGGCCCCTAAACCATGGTTTACTCGAAACCATGGTTTACGATCCTAAACTATGGTTTAGGCCTGCCGAAATGGACGTTTTTCTCCAAACCATGGTTTACGGTGCCTAAACTACAGTTTAGGACCCTAAACCATAGTTTAGGGTCCTAAACCATGGTTTAGTGATCGTAAACCATGGTTTAGGCCGGAATGGACATTCGGCTTGCCATACACGTGGACGTTCAGGGACCGGTCATTGGTGGGCTATCACTCTGGCTGTGTAGGCCTATGTTCTGTCATACAATCTTTATCATAAATCACGGGTAGGCCAGTATTGATTCGATGCTGACGATAATAATTCATTCTCGTGCGATATCGAACCATTCGAAATTGTAATCTAGGCCTCCTGCTTTTCAGGACCGGATCCATTTTGGGCAGAGCAATGATTTTTTTAACAAGAAAACTATGGTTTTAACGCGAACGTTAGGCCAGGCCTAAGCCTAAGCCTACCTAGATAGGCCTAGAGCATGTACAGACCCAGGCAGCCCAGACAGTCAGACTACAGACATGACAGAGTCATGCCTAGGCCTAGTCCTAGTAGAACCTAGACTCAAGAAAAGCAAGGGCCAAGGTAAGTCTAGCCTAGGGCTAGGCCTAAACAACTGTTTACAACAGGCGAAGGCCATTGATATTTTGCAATTTTAGGCCTTTGCCAGTCAGTTGTACCGGTACATGTATTATGGTCTAATTTGGTCTTTTTTTCAAGGTGTTGCTGTGATAATGTGTGTTCTGGCCAAACGACGGTGTGTGAATCCATGTGCTGTTTTCATAGTACCGGTAATTGCCTTGACCAGTGGGTTTTGGAGAAGTCCATGTACGAATACATCTATCTAGAAAGAAGGTCCAGTAGGAGGATCAAGATACGTTTAAAGACAGTGTGTCCAAAGAAGACTACCGGTATACTTCATGAAATGTCCGAAAATTGCTGTACAATCTTTTATTTGTCAAAATTAGACACTAATTTGTCAAAATTAGACACTCTTATGATTTTGGGCTTTGTTTTATCGAAGTCTCTTGAGTGGTTGCTGATATATTTGAGATTATCAAAATTTTGAAAATTTGAGATTTTCCTGTTTGAAGGAAAATTTGATGTCATTAGATAAAGCTACAGGTAACCTCAGAATATGGATTTACAAAATTCTGGAGAAATATTTCATATTTTTCAAACAATCAAAATCTTGATATTTTGAAAAAACATGCTTAACTTCTAACCAGTTTCGGCTAAACGTTCCAAAACCTCATTATATTCTGTCTGTGGGTATCAAAATTTTTTGAAAAGTTGAAAATCTCAAATTATCGAATTTTGATAATCTCAAATATCTCAGCAACCACTCAATTAATTTTTTGTTTTTATAACGATACTGGTAACTGATCTCTTGGTTGTATTTTGTAAGGAAAATGATTTTGGGCTTTGTTTCATCAACAAGATGTAGGCCTACATTCATATGAAACAAACGACTGAGTGTTAAAATTGGCCCAGAAGTATTTGAAATATTCAAAGTATCAGGGGCCGTATGCATAAAACATCTAAGTGTAAAATTTCCCTTAAACTATTGTTCCAAACAAAAAGATAAGTTAAGATGTTTTATGCATACGGCCCCAGGTGTAGATAAACTATGTCCATGACTGTACATCCTAGTAGTTGACTAATGAATCTCCTCTATGAGTGAGATAAATAAATGGTATATCGTATATCTGACTTTATTTGGTTCCTCAGAGGGCAGACCTCAATTTATTTTGCCCCCAGGCCATAAAAAGCTAGCTCCGCCCTTAATCCCTTCATAGTTTCGTCACTGTCGAGTAGGCCTATTCATAGACTTTTGCGCCTTTTATTATTAAGAAAACTGAAGAAACTTATTCCTCTGATCCCCGAGTGGCTCTTGCACCCGGTCACTGCACAATAAACCATGACTCAATAAAAAAGTGAGGACGTTGATGCCGATCGCAGAGTGCGAAGTGCCAATCAGCTGGCGAACGTCAACAAACAAAAGAACAACGCTGCTGGAAAAAGTACGTGTGACGTCACTCGATTCGGGGATTCCCAGTTTTCATGACGTTACGCGATGAAAAAACGAACTTCCCCGAAGGAGCAATGAATGTAGTTTAACCCGATATCTTCTACATACGTGTATGTCATATCAGAAAGGCCGTGTTAATTTGAACATGGTGCTGTTGTGACTCCGAAAAAGTATTTATTAAGCGAGAAAAGCATTGGGGTTTCGGGTCCGCTTTAAGGATCGTAAACCATGGTTTCGGCCGGAATGGACATTCGGCTTGCCATACACTCTTTCAGTCGGTTGTTTTGCAGTCAATTCAGTAGGTTGTTCTAAAAGAGTATCCATACTTGAATAGGCTATTGAAAACCCTAAATCAAAACACTGGCTTTCGAATACCTCTGGCCCAGGGCCTACCCATGTTCTGACGTTTGGACCATGAAGACCCGTGGATACAGAATCCAGGTGGTGGAGAGCAGTGAGTCACAGTCCAATCCAATCCAATCCAATCCAATCAAGTGTTTCTGAGTCCAGGTTTTTCGAATACCCATCCAGGCATAAGTTGAGGAATTATTAGAATTGGAGTTTTTGGTTTTGCTACCTGGTGATTCGGACCAAAACTTAGTACATATACAGCCCTATGTCTGTTGACCTATGACAGCAAGTTTCAGGTCAATAGACCAAGCAGTTACAAAATGTTCCACCAAATGGCAAAATTTCGAACTTAGACCTATGTGACCTTGAAAAGAAGGGCAAATCAAAAACCCGTTACATATGTCATGTATCCTCATAAGATACACCTATGGTAAAAAGTGTGGAGACGATCCTTTTATTAGTTCATGAGTTATTCCACTTTTTGTGCTTTGGGTTTTGACCACCTTCGTTTGTGTTTGTGCTGTTTCCCCTTGTCATTGCACTTCTGGTAGCTCGACTTGAAAGTGCCAGCCTGAAGACCCCGGTTGGGGTCGAAAATTTGCGAAATTTCTGGAGGACGACTCATTTTATTACCGGTATATCATTTCGTGTGTCGCCATTTGTGCTCTATTTTTATGGTTCCCGATCAATCAGATCGGGAACCATATTGTTTTTGGCCGTGGTGTGTGTGTGTGAGCGTGTGTGTGTGTGTGCGTGCGTGTGTCTGTGTGTCCGGTCTGTCGCACCTTCATATCTCATCTCCTTTAACAGCTACAGCCTTGGAAACAAATCCTACTCCTTGGTTTGTCAACCTGGGCAATCAGATGAGCCAATTATTTTCAATCTCAGATGCCTCAATCATAATGTGATCAACATAACAAACTTGATAATTTGAAATATCTCTGCCTGTGGTAGAGGTAGAGGCATGATATCACCTATACTTTCGTTATTAAGGAAGCCCATTTCGATTACGCAGTGACCTTGATGATCAGAGGTCAAGGTCAAGGTCATACTTTGATGATTTGAAATATCTCTTGCCCGTGGTAGAGGTCCAGGCATGATATCACCCACACTTAATAGGTTATTGAGGATGTCCATTTTGATTATGCAATGACCTTGATGATCAGAGGTCAAGGTCAAGGTCAAGGTCAAACTTGACGATTTATTTATTATTTATTTATTCGAAACATGGGTGCCATCGTGTAAAAACACATTATATTAGGGCTACCTTAATAGAATACAAAAATGGAGGTGTGCAGCTGCAAATGCTCCAACAGAAATCCAACACAAATGCAACTTAAGGAGACGCTGCTGTAATAGGACGTCGCATTGGGTCACAGACAGTGAGCCAATACGACGTCCTGAAATAAAGTGACTGCACGTACAGCAATTATGAATTTAATAAACTGAGAAGTCAACGTTGAAAACGGTTGGTACCGACAATAAATTGCTGAACGGCTGTAAACAGACCAGAATTACGAGATGAGAATTGGAGATGAAAGCCGTATAATAGGTGTTCGAGGCGAAGATCATCGCTAAGGGAAAAATAGTCTAAGCCCCATCTTATTTACTGCTTATACTCAAGATATCATGAGCCAGCATCAAGTTGTGTATCATAAATACGCCGATGATATACAGGTGTATGTTTTTTGTAAATTCTCTGAAATTTATCAATATCTTGCTCGCCTTTCGAGGGCCGTTGCAGACCTTAGCACTTGGTGTATTCGTAACCACCTGATGTTTAACGGCACCAAGACGGAATTCGTCTGCTTTGTTAACAACCATCAGCAAGATAAGCTATGTGAGTCCCTTACTCTTAAGGTCGGGGATGCAGTGATCAAGCCAAGGTGCGAAATTTGGGTGTTGTTTTGGACACCAGGCTGACTATGGAACATCACGTCAGCAATATTTTATCAAGCTGCAGCTGGGACACCCTAATCTGAGAGCCAAGAGCCAAAGAGCCAAGAGCCAAAGAGCCAAGAGCCAAACCTAATTTAAGAGCCAAAATCTAATTTAACTTAAATTAGATTTTGGCTCTTAAATTAGGTTTGGCTCTTGGCTCTTTGGCTCTTGGCTCTTTGGCTCTTGGCTCTTTGGCTCTTGGCTCTCAGATTAGGGTGTCCCGCTGCAGCTATCACATCCAGCAGCTACGTCGCATTATTCTGACCCTTCTAGACACCAATGCATGTAAGGTTGCTGTTCATGCCCTTATTACGTCGAAACTTGATGACTGCAACTCCCTCCTCATTGGTATTTCCTCCTAACAATATTCTCGCCTACAGAGACTTCAGAACCGTGCTGCCCGTTTGATTTCAAGAGTGGGGATGTCTGCACATATAACACCAGTGCTTATTGACCTTCACTGGCTACCTGTCAGAGAGAGAGTCCAATTCAGGATTTTGGAACTTGTTTTTAAATGCCTTCATCATCAGGTTCCAGCATACCTCTCTGACTTACTACATAGCTACTCTCCAGTGAGGTCACTGAGGTCTGCGGTATCTCATTTGCTGTCGGTGCCGAGGACTAAGCGGACGGCGGGTGACCGTTCTTTTTGGCTGGGGTATTTACCCGACGGTCGGTCCCGCAGGTAATGAATTTCGTCTTGCAGAAACGACGGTCGTTTCCGCAAGCAAATATGCTGTCTTGCAGACCCGACCGTCGTGTCCCCAGTACAGAACTTTTCTTGCGGCCCCGACGGTCGTATCTGCAAGCCTAATTTAATATCTTCGAGCCCCGACCCGTCGTGGCTGCAAGCCCAGATTATCAGCTTCGAGACCCGACCGTCGTTTCCCCAGTACAGGGCATTTCTTGCGGCCCCGACGGTCGTATGATGCGTGCAGAATGATTTTTTCTTCGTGCAGTGACTGTGATGTAATATTTTCTGCACCGTAACTTCAACAGTGCGCACTGCAAAGGCCTAAAATCAGTTTAATTTTTTTCTTGACCTGGTCCATTGTCCCCATATTCTCCTTTCACAGTTCACAGCTGCTGTCTGATGAAAAAATATTTTTCAGAGGTCTAGGGGCCAAAATTTTTTTCATCATTTCGGCTCAAGAATGCAAGGTTTTGTTCACCATTTTCTGACAATCACGCGCGGTCGATATTGATAACAAATCGACAAGAAAAAATAAAACTACAAAAAAAATAGAAAAAGCAGCTGTCGTGACGGGATTCGAACCCGTGGTCTTCAGTTTGATAGCCACGCACGCCAACCACAAGGCTGCTGGGACCCATGCGTTCATTTGGGGGAATCATTGGGAGAGTTTGCTGACTGAGAACTTCCGTCGCGTAGGCCTAAATCTCGTCGGCTCCCCAAGAATTTTCATAACTGGAGACACGACTGCTTGAGATTTCAGTCGGTTCCACAAGGAAATTCCATGAATTGGAGACCCGACTGGTTGAAGTTTCAGTCGGGTCCGCAAGAA
>NMRB01001747.1:0-20883 GCA_002633025.1 Notospermus geniculatus | reverse complement strand
TACCCCCCCCCCCTATTTCTGGCGGAGCAGTGATTTTTTTTCAGCAAGAAAAATTCAATCACTTAAAAATTTTCGTTTTATGCTCTTAGATGCCAGGAAAATGCATCTAAAAGCACTTAAATTGTCAAATTTTTCGGGGGGAAGACCCCCAGACCCCCCGTTTGGGCTTGGGTGTGTATAAACCGAAGATCGAAGATCGAAGATTGAAGATTGAAGATAGGTAAAAAATGAAGATTCATACAGGTAAAAAACGAAGATTGAAGATAGGCCTAGGTATAAAACGAAGGTTCATGAAGGTAAAAAACGAAGATTGAAGATAGGTATAAAACGAAGATTCATGAAGGTAAAAAACGAAGATTTCTCAATAACTACATAAGGGGTTAATATTCTGCAACCAAATTTTGCACACCTCATTGACGACCCAAAAGGAATATTTCGTGACGTTTTCAACCCAATCCATCAAGGGACAACGTGCTTTTGCCTTTTACTATACTTATAGCATTGCGAGGTATAAAACGAAGATTCATGAAGGTAAAAAACGAAGATTTCTCAATAACTTCATAAGGGGTTAATATTCTGCAACCAAATTTTGCACACCTCATCTACGACCCAAAAGGAATATTTCGTGACGTTTTCAACCGAATCCATCAACACCGTGGAGAATCGTCAGCGCATTCGCCGAGATTTTCCAGGTGGCAGCACTATGCTACGAGTCGCATCTTCCATGGAGCCAGAGGAAACATGGCGGCTGGTACAAATGTTCATGTGTGTTGCCAAGTAAAACGCGAAAAATGGAGAGTTTCGGTCAAGGTGAGCTAATTAAAGTAGATTCGAGGATGATCTTGTGATAATTTGCAATAGAACACGCCGAAATATAGGTACTGAAAGAATGTTGTTTCGTTGTTTGAAGTGGAAATGTTCGTAGTGTTATGGCCAGTTAGGCCGGTTCTTCATGAAAATGGGACGTGTGCTTCACTCTTCACTTGGAATTTGGCTACTGCAGCATGATTTTACAATGTCAGCCTCGTATCTATTGTTCGATGCCTGCCATACAGGCCTAAATTACGTAAAATGCATAGATAATGCTGTTGTAACGATATTTTATTCGATGTTCCATATCGCCGAGTTGGCACCTCCTTGTATCCGAGTTGGCATGGTTATTTTGGTTGGCATTGCATTCATTCAATGATTTGGATTAGGCCTAGGCCCTATGCCAAGGCATGACCATGGTCATACGCCTAGCCCTAGGCCTACCTAGGCCTAGCCCTAGGCCTACCTAGGCCTAGCTGCATGCACTGCCTGCATGCATAGGCCTACCTCTCCCCGCAGGCATAGTTAGTAGGCCTAGGCCTAACGACAATGTGCGAGTGCGAGGGGCCAGGGCAGGGTCTTTTGAAAAGTGCCTTTTTCCTTCGATTTGGCCCACATTTCCACCATGTCCACGGCACTCACTACCTGCACAGTCCAGATGTCTGTGCATAGGCTACATCCTGCACGTAAAAAGTATTTGGCAAAGGGGGAAGTGTTTGAATTTTTTCTCCTCGCAGCAAGCCTACTAGTCAATTAGGCCTATTTCTACTTCTGGTGTGGGGGACCTACTGGCAGTTGAAGCAAATTATATACTGGTCAGGCTATATATCTTTTTTGGGTTGTTTACTTTCAGAATCTGGTACGGAAGTAAGTGAAACAGAAAGTGATGCTGGTCCCAAGCCTAGTACTAGTCATGCCGAAACTAGTGGTGAACCACCCCAAAAGAAACGTAAAACTAGAAAGGGCACAAAATCAACACTGTCGTTGTACAAAAAGAGCAAGAAGCCAAAACCAAGCTCGCCTAACAGACTGAGCCGTGAACGGGAATATCTTCCTGTTAGTGGTCTTGGAACCTTTGCCCCAAAGAAAGAAATCACAACACATGGAAAGGATGTGCCAAGAGCCAGCAGCAGAACAAGGAAATCCCTTGATTACACTGCAAGTGCAACAGAAGGTTATTATTGTTTAAGATTTGAGTAATCTGTAGGGGGTTTCAATACCTGTTGCTGTCATTCAACTTTACTCTTGACCAAATTAAATATCATGACCTTCTTTCATTGTAACTAGTTAACCAACTAACAGTATACCCTGTGAAACACCCTGACAGTGACTCCTGGTTACCGGTACTTTATGTCATGTTGTCAGACACAGAGGTTTGATGGAGCATTTCTTCCTGTCTGTTTGGCCAAGATTGTGATGTTGAAATAATTATAAACATATTTCCAAATATTGTTTTTACAGTTATCCATGAGCAAGATCCAGTTTCAATTCCAAAAGTGGAAGAGAGTGGGCATGGTGAAGCAGCATTTTGTGAATCAATACACAGTCCTTCTCAAGATACCCAGTTTAGAGGTGAGTGTAATCATGCAGTAGATGCCTGACATTTGGAATTGGTGAGACTAGTGGGTTACTTTGGCATTTTTATGTAACTGCAATTTTTCAGATTTGATGGAGGTTTGAGTGAGGTATCCTTTGGTCAGTTCGAGCAAATTATTGTCAAGAAGAAACTAACAGATTTTTATATGTTTGTATAGATGATGAGCCAGAACCAGTTTCGAGTCCAAACAAGAGCAGGACATCGGAGCGATGTCAATGGTTTCTGATGAGACGTTTACTACTCAGAGCTAGTTAACTGTGACCTTGACCTCTGACCTTGAGAAGTATTGCGTAACTGGAACAGGATCCCTGATATAAACCAGTCGGGGATGGTTAATTCAGGCTTCTAATTCGTTTTCTCGTGAAATTCCGAGGAGATTTGCGCTTTAGATCTGTTTGACTTTGACCTTGACCTCTGACATTCAAGGTCATTGCGTAATATGAAAGCTCATCCTAGATAACGTAGGTGTAGATGAAGGTTTTAGGCTTCCACCATCACCAGGTTCTGTCTCATGTTATTTGTGATGGTTGACTGTGACCTTGACCTTTAACCTTGAGACGTATTGCGTAACTGGAACAGGATCCCTGATATAAGCATATCGGGGATGGTTAATTCAGGTTACTAGTTTGTTTTCTCCTGAAATTCCGAGGAGATTTGCACTTTAGAACTGTTTGACCTTGACCTTGACCTCTGACCTTCAAGGTCATTGCGTAATCTGAAAGCTCATCCTTGATAACCTAGGTACAGGTGAAGGTTTTAGGCTTCTACCATCACGAGATTCTGACTTACATCATGTTATCAAATTTGAATATCAAATCTCACCATGATATCGGCAAATATCATGCGACCGAGCAGGTGCAAACTGAAAATTTCAGTTGCAATAACATCCGTGGATGAGCTATGATGTTGTGATACCAGTTTCAACTTGCTTACTGTGGCAGATTTCCTGATATGTCAAAATATCAAATTTGATATATCAATATCATTATGATGCTGACACTGGACAATAAATTCGTTGATGCCAGTATCTTGCCAAGGGTCATAAACATAGGGAAGGAACTTGTTACTGGTGCTCTAGCTGGCCTCGGAGACAAGTTATTCAAGAAACAAAAGTGTGACAGACAAAATCTCAACTTTTGATATATCAATTTCACCATGAACCAGGTATCGGAGACCGGAAATTTTCATTCCATCTTGTAGCTCAGGTCATGTTACCTGGGGATAGGTCACATCAGGTCTGTAGCTCTTGCAGGAACAAAGTTACAGGCGTGACAGACTGAACAGACAGACAGACAGACACACACACATACACACACACACCTACACACGCAGACAGACAGACAGACACCATGACCAAACACAATATGGTTTCCGATCTTGAGATCGGAAACCATAATAATGATGTGGAAACTTGTGAGCAAGGTGAACCAGCATCGACTTCCAGTTCAGCTGAAGGCAGCCATCAGTTTAAAGGTGAGTTGGGCTGGACTATGGGAATTGCAGTGTGTGTGTGTATTAGTTTTTCGAAATTGTACGCCTTGGTTAAAAAAAATAAAACTAGACTTCTTCAGGGTCATTTAGCTGGTGTTTCCAAAGATACATAAACATAGGTTTGGGGGTATAAGAAAACTGAAATTTAAATTTTGGCCTACATGTACATGTAGCACCCCGTTAGGCTGTATGCCAGTCCCTCAGGCACCCCAGACAAGATATGGCTCTCCACTATGTCCTGATGTGTACAGCACATAGTAGGCCCTGTCTTTTAGTGCCCTGTTTGGTGGTTTGAACATTTTTTTTGCAGGAGAATCTGGTATTGAAGAAGTTATACGAACCCTGCAGTCAGCCATTCCTGCAGTTGTCAAGAAATTGAGTGACGTAGGTGTTCTGCATGAATACGTGATGTTCCACCATCTCGTCAAGGATGATTTGTATCCCCTGCAAAACATCTCATTTCTGCTGTGGTTGGAAACCGTGCGCTGGTATTCACAAACTTCAAGCACAACAATGAAGTATTGGCCTAGCACCATGAATTTTTGGGAGTGTGGATACAGTTTATTTCATGGGAAATTCCTGAGTTTTATGTCGGGCCCAAAAAATTTGGGCCAGCTTGTTGCTGGAGTACCACTAGAGGATCATATGACCCTGGTGAAAGCCAGATCAATTTTGTTATTCCCGACATCAGTATTATCCGAAAATTCAGAAGTTCAGAATCTCAGCTTCCTCAACATCTGAAGCCTGGTGTCATTGATGAGGCTCTGAATCTTGTAGCATCTGCAAAACCTGGTATCCCACATGTTCTGTCGCTTGATGGCAAGAAGGTTGCCAGCGGATTAAATGAAGATTCTGGGGATGTAGACCTTTTCGATCATGAGGACGGGACAACACTCAATGATCGGTTACAAAGATTTCAAGAAGAGCAGGATCATGTTCATAGAATATTATCCCTGATCGATCAGTTTGGAGATGATCTAACCAAATTACCCACCCCTGTACCAATTGTCAAACACCTCAAGGATACTATTAGCAACCTTTCGCGTCGGGTGCAAGAATTGCGGGAGCTAAAGATTAAACAAGAGCTCGGCTTGAAAAAGTTCATGTCTTTGGGAGGTGAGGAGTGGAAGACATCGAAATTTGTATTTGCAATAAGCAGTATACAATGCCAGCTTTTCCGGATCAATTCAATTCAACGGTTACTCAGTCCCTGGAATGTATCCAGAAGTTATGTTCATATGGTTGTTCTCAGTTCAACACAAGCAGCCTGATGGTGGATGGACCTGTTGTGCACCAGCATCTTCTGCAAAACATGGTGAGACTCAAAGCTCCTGAGGATTTACCAGAAGATATGAAAACAAACAATGAGGTCCTGAAACAACGCATTCCTGAATGGTTTGACATACGAGCACAAGTCCCTGTGTCAGGTAGTACATTGTTCAAAGCAATTGGCTTGGACACTTTGAAAGCCCAACAAGAACATTTCGATGTGCATGTCCGCAAAATGGCACCAAAACCATTCACAGATGAACAGCTGAAATTCATGCAACATGGGACTGACAATGAAGACAACGCGTTGGCAACTTTGGTGACTAGAATTCTGCCATTTTTCTACCCGCAACTTGTTTACTGTGAAGAGGGTGTGCATGTGTTAGCCACAGGTCAGTCAGATAAACCATTGATAGCTGTTTCTCCAGATGGGAGCCTGAGGAAAGTTTCGCCTGGTAGTTTGTCTGTTGGTTGTCCTGAAATCGCCATAGAAGTCAAGTGTCCGTTTCCAAATGACTATAAAACACCTGTCCACTACAGCATGCCGGAGCCAAAATGGCAGTCCTGAACGTAAAGATGCTGCTGTATTTATCATATTCCGAGCAGAGCACCACTGTCTTCGAGGTTTCATGGGACCAAGATCTGTGGGACGACATTCTTGCCGAGATAGCTGCTGTCTATATGGTAGATCCTCCACGACGCCCATCTGCTACCTCTGCTGCTGCCAAGCTCTTAAAGTCAAGGCTGGAAACGTTTGTGAAGGAAAATATCACCCTGATTGCAGAAGTACCCTCAGTTAGGTGCAACAGTTCCATTGCATTGAACAAAACAGATATGGAATCGCCATACCTTTTTTGCATGGAATTCATCTAATTCATTTGGTACGGTTGTTTCTGGTGCAGATATCCTTTCAGAAAACAGTCGTCTGCTAAAAGAGGCATACCAAATTTGCCGTCTGAAAGGTACTGAAATAATGGCATTTATGTTGTCGGATGTCCATAGGAGCTGGCATATTGAGGTGCCACATTCCATTCCTGTTGCTTATGGACTGAAGGGTTATAGCTTGTCCAGCACTGCAATGAGGATGCTGATTGAGACTGTTCTAGATGCCTGTCATGCAAAGAATATGTTCCATGCGTGTGCTTTGATGGGCAGTGGTCATCAATCATGACTAGGGATACTCAAGGAGAACCACTGACTCGTCTTCAGTTGCAAAAGGACATTTGGGTTGAAGCCAGGAAAACTAGTAAAGCCTCCATCATATATCATCTGAAATCCTTGGGTCATGTGGATAGTAGTAAAAACCTCAGCAGCCAGATAAATTTAGAGAGGGATGAGAGGAANCACTATGCCAGATGTCCTATAACCAACGTGCTGTGGGGAGTCAGGATGTGGAGGGATTTTTCTCTCAATTGACCGAAATGGAGCCTACAAAAATGGGGTGCCCAAAGGCCATCGACATAGGAAGGCTCATGTCAACGGCAACAAGACTCCTCCAGTATCGATGCAACTCCTCATCAAGGTGAGTTCAAAGCAAATTTCCCATAATCCTTACTTTATACTAAATGCTGGACAAGTAGTATTTAAATTGGCCGATGTACAGGGGAGGAACCCTGTACTATATGCATACTGGTATACTAGTATTTTGTCTTTGCCTTTCAAGTGATAAAACATTAGCAGAAAGCAGTATGAAAAAATACTACATGTATGTACATTATCTTTTCTTCAAGGGTTTTCTCCATGTGGACATCGAAGAACCCAGTTTACCCTGTGAAGCCAGTATCTGAGTTTGACCAACCACTGAATATGGCAGGTGCCGGTACTCCATTTCCCTGTGGACAGCATAATCTTGATAATGTAATTACAATCAGGTGCGTACATTTGGTTCATTTCTTACACAATGCTCATTGAATTCTGTGGCAGAATGAAATCCAATCAGAATGCAATTTATATTGATTGATCAATGCCAATTTTTCACTGCCAAAGGTGACACCAATCAGGCCAATTTTTAGGAAAAAGATGGTATTTTGTGGATGCGAGTACATTGTAAAGAAAGATGTAATGTAATTTGTTGCTTGGAGATACAACATAACCAACAAGCCAGCACAGGACAAAGCCTGTTCATGTACTGAGTACGTACTAGTATTTTATGTTCACCCAAAAAATTGCTTAATGCTGGCCTCTATCATGTGCTTCACATTTTATTCTAGCGACCATTTCTTTGATACGGAAGAAAGGCTACGCACCAAGGGAGCCAGGAAGAAGGGTGATGTGTCGAAACCAGATGCACCAAGTAGAGGAGTTATTGGTAGGCCAGCAGCAGGAGGCTGAAAAAAGACACCATATCCCTACCGGAGGTATAACAAGTTGAAATTGGTGTCAAAATGTAGCTTTTTATCTCTAGTTTCCAGAAATGATGTTGTACTTTGCAAAAGTTGTGCACAACATGGTTGTTTAACCCCTTCTTTGCCAAAACACCCCTTAAAATCCGACCCTTATAGGCCTTTACATTATTTAATGCTGAGGTCATGATAACAAGTCTAGACTTCATATGCTGCTGTTTTTTGTTGGCAGTAGCATGTAGATGCAATCCAAACCAATTTTAGTGGGCAAACACAGTGTTTGGGGGGTCTCGGACCCCCCAAAACAGAAATCTCGACCCTTTTGTTGCATATTTTTTTGTACTTTCTCCCATGAATCCCGTGCAAAGTGGTATAACAACTAGAAACTTGCTTGAAAATAACCGTGTTGATGTCCTCTTTCCAAAAATATATGATTTGAATAGAGGTATGTCTTTAAAAGATGGGATTAACCCCTTTTTTGTCGAAACACCCATAAAATCTAACGTTCGGGAGCCTTTCAGCATTTCTTTCTGTGGATATGAAATCACGCTTAGACTAAATATGAAGCTGTTTTTTTTGTTGTGAGTAGCATGTAGATGCAATCCAAACCGATTTTAGTGGGCAAACACAGTGTTGGGGGGTCTCGGACCCCCCAAAATTGAACATTCGACCCTTTTTGCATATTTTTTTGTGCTGTCTCCTACGAATTCCGTGCAAGGTGGTATAACAACTGGAAACTTGCTTGAAAATAACCGTGTTGATGTCCTCTTTCCAAAAATATATGATTTGAATAGAGGTATGGCTTCAAAAGATGGGATTAACCCCTTTTTTGCCAAAACACCCATAAAATCTAACTATCGGGAGCCTTTTAAAATATGAAATCACGTTTAGATATGAAATCGCGTTTAGACTGAATATGATGCTGTTTGTTTGTTGTCAGCAATGTGTAAATACAGTTGAAACCAATTTTGGGGGGTACATGATGTGTTGGGGGTGTATGACCCCCCAAAATAAAAATGTGACCCTTTTACGTAATTTTTGTACCTTCTCCTACTGATTCCACGGTGCAAAGAGGTACAAAAACGTTAAACTTGTTTTAAAACGACTATGAGGATGTCCTCCTTCTGAAAATATATGATTAAAAAGATAAGGGCAACAAAATATTGATGTTAACTCCTTTATTGCGGAAACACTGAAAATTCGTAATTGAACAAATTTCTTACATTGTGTCTTTAATATCTGCTGTAGCCTACCAGTGCTATTTTTGAAAACAGCATGCATCTAGGCAAATAAATCAACATTGTCGACATAAACTAAAAAGGATCTGATAACAGGGGTATAGATAGCCGGGGGCAGGGGCCAAATGCCCCCCCCCCCGAGCAATAAGGGACAAAACTAATTTTTCCCCTCTTCCGAGACCCCCCAAACACTGTGTTTGCCCACTAAAATTGGTTTGGATTGCATCTACATGCTACTGTCAACAAAAAAACAGCAGCATATGAAGTCTAGACTTGATATCATGACCTCAGCATTAAATAATGTAAAGGAATATAAGGGTCAGATTTTAAGGGGTGTTTTGGCAAAGAAGGGGTTAAACGACCATGTTGTGCACAACTTTTGCAAAGTACAACATCATTTCTGAAAACTAGAGACCAAAAGCTACATTTTGACACCAATTGCAACTTGTTATACCTCCGGTAGGGGTATCACCCTTTTCTAGAGCACTTTTTCGGTCTCTGCTGCTGGCCTATGGTGTCCGGCAACACCATCGGAGAGATGAAAGCAAAATTCTCCCTACTACCAGGCTAGGTCTAAATGTAGATGACTGATGAATGACTAAATGTCGATTCCAACTGCAGTGGAACCTCTCAATTAAGGACACCTTCGGGACTGACAAATGCTGTTCTTAATTGAGAGGTGTGACGTGTCCTGATTACAGAGGTTGAAATGAATAGAAATGACCAGTTTGGGACTGAACATTGGTGTCCTGATTAGAGAGGTATCCACCTGGCAGGGGTGTCCGTTAAGGGAGGTTCCACTGATAGTGATGTTCTACTGCCATGGTTATTTTGATGAACAAACTACCAGCTGAATTTTTGTCTCAACAACATAAATTTATTTAGCCAAATTACAGTAATGAATTACTGTATTGTAAATAATCATAATCATAATCAGAATGAATGCTGTAAAATTAAATTCTAATCACGTTTAACTTGACTAGCCACTTTTTGGGCAGTTCCATGCAACTTGTCATACCTGTATTCAGATCTCGAAATTGCACTGTTTATTTTACTTTGCCTGAAAGCTAATAGAGCACTATCTCCATCGTTTTTTTTCAGAGTAGTGTTTTCTTTATGCCTGGAAGGAAAATTCTCAAGGAGTGTCAAGTTGCCTGGAATTGCCTACATTGCACTCCTCTTGCAGTAATAACAAAAGTATGTCTTACGTTAAATCTGCATATTTCTGTTTATATGCAATATTTCTAATTGATACTTGTGATCACAATTATTGATGAATGTGGGTAAATAGCAACAGGAGACTCAATAAAAATAAATTGAAACTGAAAATAAATCTCTTTACCTGGTCCCAAATTTAATCATGATAATGGGTCGTATTTTAGAACGTTGTACAACCATTGAGAACAACAGATTTAAGGTGGACCTTAATGTTAATTGTTCTAAAATACGGCCCAATGTTGTCAACTGAAAATGTTCTTATTCCTGTTAACATGGTTACTGTATTGCCCAATCCATATCAACTCTGCATTTACTTTTGACATCAACACTACCTCAAATGAGGTAATTTCCAGACACATCAGGACAATTCGAATTGCACTTACTGAACTCGGGTTACTAGACTAGACACCAAAGTAAAGTGTAGCTGTACAACACTAGAAATAGACAATGACAATGTCTACTTCTAGTTTCTAGTGTTTGTAACAATGCTTCATTTTGGTTAATGTGGTCTAGCTGAGTTCAACTGAAGATCATTCCAAAAGAGCACAGGGTCAGCGTCATGACGTCCCGCACGTCATTTCATGATGTCTTGACGTGACAAAAAAAGCAAATTGTTTCACGACGTTGTGATCGCTGAAACAACTGATTTTTTTCGAGTCACGTCATTGCATTCAGAAATGACATGCGGAGCGTCATGATGCTGCCCCTGATAACATTGACTTGTGGAAAACACGTGAAAAACACGTCTCACGACACATGGAAAACACGGCTTTTTGCCACGTGAAATTCACGACTTTTTGCACCAACGCGCCACGTGAAAAAGCACCCGGGATTTCCACGTGTTATCCACGTGTCCTATTCACATGTCTTACACGAGTTTTTCACGTCTCTTACACGAGTTCTGGAATGTGATATCCACGTTTTTTTTTACCTTTTTTATTGGTTAACAGGACTTCACAAAAAATCTGACCTGATACCAAGATCAGTAAAAAGCCTTGCAATAACCATACAAGGGCAACTCCACTTGTGAGTAGAGTCGACTTTATAGTTGATACAGAGTAGAGTGTCTGTTATGCTCTTAAAAGAAATCCTGTGCAACAATGTTTTGGTGTTGTGCTGAAACATCTGGAATCTACATTTGCAAATTTGTGCACTTTGAAAATATTCAGTCAGCCTATTTCATTTTAACCTTCATTAAGGAACATTTTAATAATTTTTTTTGAAAATATTTTGCTACTGGTATTGTTTTAAATCAGGATTTTGGTTGTACCCTCGGATTAGTGCCCTGGAGCAATATACCTTGGTGAAACTTTGCCAGGATTGATTTTTCAGCTTTTTAGAGACATTTACATAATTAATAACAGAAGCAGCAATATTAAGATTATAAAATACTCAATAAAATAAATAATTACCTCCAATTTTTCAGTTCGTGGAAATTACGTGGATATTCCGTTCACCCGCCACGTGTTTTCCAACCCGTGGAAACCACGAGAATAACCATGTGGAAAAACTCGTGTAAATCTCGTCCTTTCTCCACATGTTTTGGACCCCGTGGAAAACACATGGATATCTTGTGCTTTTTGCCACTAGTATTTTACCAGTAAAACTTGTGGCTAGGCACACGTGGAATTCACGTGGAAAACTGGGTCCCTCCCATGCAGCCACGAGTTTGCCAGTTGACCACGTGGTTGCCACGAGTCAATGTTATGAGGGGCACCGTCAGGTGCTGTACTCTTTTGGAGTGATAGTCTATTGATTCAATTTGAATACGACTGTCCTGGTCTGTCTGGAAACTACTTTACTTTCACTTCAGTTTCAGCTCACATGGTCTAGTCAACTTTTCTCATAGCCATCGTCCGGTTCTTCATGACACTATATCCACTTGTTTTATTGGGTATCCACTGCATTTTATACCTTTTGTACCCACCCAAGTACAGGGTGACAGCTGAAGGTAACTGTCCCAGGTCTGAGTGTCAATTTCCCACCTGTGGTTTAGAAAATAATCATGTCTAATGGTCTAGGGCAGTTAAATGTTCATCTGTCTCCCAAAAATAGATCCCCACCCCCTGAAAAGGTATCAAATGCAGTGGTTCCCCAGTACAACAAGTGGATACAGTATATTCCATCTATCTTTGTCTGCAATTGTATGTTTTTTATAAACCCATGTATCAAAATATAATGTTCTTACTTGTAAATCTGTAAATAAATCTGTAAATCTGTAAATAAAACACTTTTAAACTTAAATGTCAAGTTGTCAGTAATTTACAGTTGAGTATTTCTTTCACCCTCTGCAGCACTGTGGCATTTCTTGACATGTTTACATAATGATGCACTATATTGACACAGTTTACCACAGTACTGGCACTGAAATTGGGCTGGATTTTTGTGATGCAACTCGTGTTCTTTTAAGTAACGAGGTGTCTTGAACGATTTCGCACACGTGCCACACGTAAGTCTGACGAGTTCTGCACAGCTCGAATGGTGACGATTTCTATCGGCTGCCAATGTGAAGGTTTTCCCACAGGTGCTGCAAGCAAATGGCTTGATGCCTTTATGCCTATTCATATGTGCGTCATGTGTATACTTGGCTGCGAATCCTTTCTCACAAATGTTGTATTTGAAGCTGTAATGAAATGGCCAGGGCCATTGTGCTCACCTCTGTGACAGAGTATGAAGTGTGAGTAGCCTGGTGATACACTGAATGGTGAAGGATTAGTGCAGAAACATTGTAACATTTACTACTGATGAGATATGGCGAAAGTCAATTTTTCAAGATGGCCGCCTGGCAGCCATGTTGAAGTCCAATCGAACCGAAATTTGAACACCGAATTTCAAGTTTCTAACCCAACCGGTTTAGAAACGTGCCACCCATGTTAACGACGACGGACGACGGACGACACACCATGAGAGAAGTTCACCTCACAGAGGTGAGCTAAAAAAAGGATGACATAATTATTGGGAGACCCTTTATTCTTAGAATTGCACTTTTAGACCACAATCTACCAGTACATGCAATTTTGAAAATTAAATTAAACATACCTGAAATTGCCAGAATGGGACTCCAAATGACGGCTGATACCACTCTTCGTTGTGAACTCCTTGTTGCACACATCGCAGGTAAAGTTGGTGGCTTTTAGGTGTACCCTATTCTTGTGGCGCATCATTCCGTACTTAGTTGTGTACCTCTTCTCGCACATATCACATGCAACCTTGTTTTCCTTGTCATGGACTTTCATGTGGCGTACCAGGTTGTCCTTGCGTTTGTAAACTTTATCACACAGTTCACATGTGAACGTCTTAGGCCTACTTTTCACCACCTCATGTGTTGGCAAAACCTGTGAGTCATCCAGGAAAGAATGGGACTGGGAGTCTTCAACGAATGAACAGTCCATCAAGAGTCCGACGCCACTCATATCCAAGTAATTTTCCCTGCAAAATAAAAATAATAAATCATAACCCACTACCACAGAGACTGGTGTGGACCCAAGTGGCAAGGGCCAATGGGGGAGGGGGGAGACTGAGCTCCTGTTGTGATGTGCCTCTGGCTTTGGCTCTCTGCAGTCTAGGCCTAGGCCTAGCCTAGAGCACCCCCCCAGCCCCGACAAACAGACAGGCCTGTCAAAAAATGTCTGTGAGTGTGACCCTGAGACGATTTAGGCCTATCCTACCATGCCTACGGGAGTTACGCAGACAGACCGACGATGAGGACGTCCGCTCCGGCAATGCGGCTCATGTCTTGTCCATGACCGATGGGCCTATGACTGATCGGACCTCGTCCTCGAGCATGTCGACCTCGTTGAATGGCAGGTGCCAACGCGGATACATGGAAGACGAACACAAAATCAGGAGTGCAGCGACATATGGGGGATTATCCGTTAATCTTGCCAAGAAAACTGAAGTTATTTCGACCATGCATTATGAGTGGTTCGTGATATACTGAAAATCTATGAATTTCAGGTCATTTTTCATTTGTTTGACCGCAGTTTCCACAGAGTTTGCCTTGGACAGCTCGGCATTTTTGGCGGGACACTGAACTTTTCCACTTCAAATGTAAAATTGACTGTGTAATTCCAATTAAAGAAGCTTTAGATTAATAGATGATTAACTGAAGGTCATCCTCGGCATAGTCTAAGTGTATTTACCTTTCATCTTCGGCAGTTGCTACCCGCTTTGGAGTGGACATCATCAACATTTTTGTACCAGCCGCCATGTTTCCTCCGGCTCCATGGAAGATGCGACTCGTAGCATAGTGCTGCCACATGGAAAAACTCGGCGAATGCGCTGACGATTCTCCACGGTGATCAAGGGACAACGTGCTTTTGCCTTTTACTATACTTATAGCATTGCGAGGTATAAAACGAAGATTCATGAAGGTAAAAAATAGTTTCCTCCGGCTCCATGGAAGATGCGACTCGTAGCATAGTGCTGCCACCTGGAAAAACTCGGCGAATGCGCTGACGATTCTCCACGGTGATACCTCTCTCTTTGAAAATGCCCACCTGGTGACATTGATAGAGTACAAGTATTCCATTAAAATCCCAAAATTTAAAAAGAATCGACAGGTTGGAAGTTTTATGCCGCAAAGCCTACAAAGCACGAGGACACGCCTGCCACACTCCCAGTGGTCCATCGACATCTCCTCTGCTAGCGGTCGAGAGACCCGGGTTCGAATCCTGCCTGGGCCGTATAGTCTTTGGCTCATACGTAGTATGGGACAGTAAGCCATGTGGCCTAGTAGGCCTACATGTACCGGTACGTTGTACCTTCGCAAGGCAAGTGGAAGACCCAGTCTCGTAGCTTGAGATGGACTCATTCATAGGCCTACTTACTAGGGTTAATAATGTTTTGGCTTCGGCCCTGATGGACAAAAATAGAATAGGCCTATAGTGCAACGTAAACTTGGCGACAAAAATCGTCAGTTGTTGCCTCGTACGCGGGGGATGGAAGCACTCTATACACTCGTCGGCAAGCAATAACAATCGCCTGTAGTGTCGTCATGTAACATTTTCTGATAGTTTCCCGTCTGTGACTGTTCCCCTTCTATTGTCTGACGGAATAAGTTGCGACTTGGCAATAGGGAACAAAAATGCGCCAATCTATCTGCAAGCATTTCCCAAACAATCAGAGGAAACACTGGACACACGGAAACACTGGCAGACGCAACACCGGCAGTTTACAGATGGCAGCAACGTAACTGTTATGACATCACTGTTGGCGCCATCTGAACCACTGCAATCAGAACTTATAGGCCTACTTCGAACAACGACATTAACTTGGCATGCAATATCAAAACGAAAAAGATTTTCCACAATTTTCATCGATACATTTATAGTCCGGTGGAGCCTTCGCGCGACCCAAAGGAATGCGGAAATACGAAATCTGACAACAGCTTGCGGCTACCTAATTACACCATCTACCCCCGCCTTACCAACGACGATCGCCTGCACATGACTGGGCACTATTACAGTGTATTCGCAATTCATACATTCTACGGTCATTCTACAGCGTTTACACACTAGTAAATGACTCATGAAAGATATGCTCCCTGTAATTTTCGTGTTTGAGCAGGGTGTGATTTGATCACGCTGTCCAATCGGTTATTCAAGAGTCGTGTGTTGAATAAGATTTGTGGTCAGCCTGTGGTTTGTGGTAAGCCTACTTCCGCATTCCATTAGGTTTCTTTCATAAAAGACGCGCGCGCTGACACAACGCGGTAAGCCCAACCCTCCTCGACCACTTTATTGAATAGGACAACCATGATTGGCTCTCGCTGACCTAACAATACCATACTCGCCCCGCCTACGATGACAATGGCAATGAATTACGAAGTATCCAAAGTGAAGTGACATCCTGCGCGTGTTAGGTGCCTTTAAGGAATGGGCAAATCAAACGAACACGACAACTAACACCACCCAGGAGTCACATCACCCCCAGGGGCTGTGCGGATGGGCGGGCGGGCGGGCGCAGAAGAAAGGAACAGTGGGTCTTGAACCAAACAACTCCGCCACCAGCACCCCTGTAGCCATTCTCGCGAATCCGAGCCCATGCCATCCCACCGTACCCCATTCCAAAACCAACTGAGGATATTGGGGCAATCACGTGCACATGACGTCACATCACTTCGGATAACCATAGTTTTACTCAGCGGATTGCCAACCCGTGGAATGCCTTGTGTACTGAAAATGTGAACGCCAGGACTTTGGACACAGTCTCGAAAGGTTAGATCGCCAATATAGATGAGAACAGGAATTGTCTTTCACCAGCTTTACATATTTTCGCCTACTTATAGGACTTTTAGTTAGGCGAGCTTTGCCAGTTACTACGTTATCACGACACCCCGCACCGTCGACATATGTGGGGTCATTACCTAGGAATTTCAAGAAACCTGCTTATTCCATCGGAAAATAGGAGGGGAATACTCACAAATGGGGAATTCTCCTTTGATAGTTCTCCTGTTATGTGCTCTGTTAGGCCTGCTGGCATCCGCGAATGGAACGAGTAGCCGATGGCATCAACTGAGACCTGTCATATACCTGTATAGCTGAATCCTATCACCCCTCTTCCTCCTGTAATCCAACGAGGGAAAAACCTAAACGTTGACGCCTAGTGTCTGCATATTGTAAGGATCTGATGCTGTTAGTCATTTCGTCGTCCCTTCGTTGCCCACTTCCCGAGTCATTCCTATCATTTTCATTTACGGATGCTGTCATAGTTGCAGTATTCCAAGCGTGGTCTGACCATGATGGTCATAGTCGATTGAATACAGTTAAGTCCCGAGTGGTGCAGGCGCATTTTATGGTCCCGAGCATCATGTTGGTCTTTGCCATACCCTCCTCGACATGCTCCTTGCATTTCCAAGATGGGTCCACCATGACACAAAGGTCATTCTCGACGTTGAACTCGGATAAACCTACGACAGTGTTGCTGAACTTACTCAATCTTACACTTGGATGGGTTTGGACTGAAGAGCCATGTGATGTTGCGCACCATTCACATAACCTGTATATACAGGGTGTATCAGAAAAAATTAGACTCTCGAAAAAATCATCATAAAATAAACATAGAGATGAGTTTTGAAAAACTGTCTATATCCCTTTAGTGATTCTGCATCGAATGATACCAGTATCGTTGTTTACACTTCACGTTTCAATGAGCAGGGACCGTTTGAATTTTGAAAAATTGAAGTCCTTCGCGCACGGGAATGTGAGGGTTAAAATTGAATCTGTCACAGTGAATGAAAAGTTTAGACTGAGTTTTACATACGTGCCGAAGCGTTTTTTAAATAATTAATCCCTTCACCCTCTAACCCGGAAACAAAAAGTCTCATTTCTGAGTTGATCCACACAAAGTGTGAAGAAACGGGTTTTTTTTAATGTGGCCTGACCATTTCTGGCTCGTGGCCAGTGGTGCGGATGAAAAATGGTCAGGCCACAGTAAAAAAATTATGTTTCTTCACACTTGGTGAGGATCAACTCAGAAATGAGACTTTTTGTTTCGGGGTTAGAGGGTGAAAGGATTAATTATTTAAAAAACGCTTCCGCACGTTAGTAAAACTCAGTCTAAGCTTTTTATTCACGTTGACAGATCCATTTTTAACCCTCACATTTCCGTGCGCAAAGGACTTCAATTTTTCAAAATTCAAACGGTCCCTGCTCATTGAAACGTGAAGTGTAAACAATGACACTGGTATCATTCGATGCAGAATCACAACCTCTACAAAGGGATATCTACAGTTTTTCAAAACTCATATCTATGTTTATTTTATGGTGATTTTTTGAGAGTCTAATTTTTTGTGATACACCCTGTACATATATCCTCCTGCAGAATTACGTTGTTTTGCACACTTGTGACTTCTCTGTAACTCTTCAAGTCATCAGCAAGCACTTCAGATGGCGATGACAAGCAACTTGGGATTTCGTTAATCACTTACATCGTCCTGTTTCTAAAATAAAAACCAAGCGATCCACCGTAGGGTCCTCTCTTACAGTCCCATGCTTGATCATGAAGCAGCTTAAGAATCAGCAGCCGTGTGGAACACCCGAACAGAGTCGAAGGCCTTCTTAACGTCAATATAAACAATAGTAGTATTGTTTGAACGGCTTAGTCCGAGGAGGTGATTTGAGTCGCTTTGTGCTCGGCCGATTCAGAATGAATAGGGGCAAAAACAAGGGTGGCCAGTCAGGTAAAGACGGCACCGCCAGCGAGAATAAGAAACGTAAGGAGAGAAACCCTTCGGACTCTGGTGCGTCCCCACCGCTCAAAAGACAATCCTCGCTTCCTGATCTTTTTGAGAAATCGTCTGTAACGGTCAGCGAAGTGTCGTCAGCGAAGTGTCGTCGAGGAATCAATAATGAATACTATCTCGAAACCCGCTGTCATCGGTGTTCTTGCTGAAGCCATCAGTTCGCACTTGAAGGCTTCCCAAACTAGCTTTGAAAAAAGCATTAACAGCACCCTGGAGTCCATCAAAGACGAAAATAAGCAACTTCAGCAGTTACTTGTGACTAAACAATCCGAAATCGATGCCCAACTGAAGACCATCGGTGGACTCAAGGACGATATAAAGTATATCACACAGGAGCTACAACAGAGCAAATCCAAACTAGAGGTTACAGTGAAAGAACTGCGTGAAGTAGTCGCTAACTCGCACGATGAACTAGAGGCATACGGACGTAGAAGCGCGGTGCGTTTTTGTAATGTGCCTGTGGACGATGTGAAGTCAGCCGGGGACACTGACAAGTTTGTTGTTAGTATTGTAAGGTCCTTGCTCGNACATGTACCTATTCTTGTGTTTGTAATGCCATCTTAGTAACTTTACCTTTGTATACTGTTTAAGTTTTGTCCTCAAACCAGGGCTAATAATGTTTCGCTTCAGCCCGGGTGTTTTATTTCTTTGTAATTATTTTACTTGAATAAAACTCATTACAAACAATATAAACAATCAGGTGCCCCTGCATCAATCCTCCTTGTTATGTCATGGAATGTTCCGATCAAATTGGTGGCGCAAGATTTCCCGGGGGGAAAAAACATGCTGCTGTGTCGAAATTTGACCCGAGGTCTCCATAAATTCCATTATTGCTTCGTGGATGATAGCCTCCACACCTTTGCACATAATGGAGGTGATGGTTATTGGGCGGTAGTTATTGGGATCGGATTTGTCGCCTTTCCTTCTGTAGATGGCAGTTACTCGGCTTGCTACCATCCATCAGGGACGACACCCTCATCAAGAGATTTGTTGAATATCATAACTAACGGGTGCACCACAATGTCAGCCTCTTCGTTGATGACCCTGCCATGAATTCCATCTGGGCCTGCCGACTTGGTGGGATCAAGGACCTTCAGCCTTTTTGTCCATGTCATCTGTGACAACAATGTCAAATATAACTACAATATGATACTCTTCAATCATAAGTAGATTGTTCGGCTCGTCTATAAAGACTTGTGCAAAGAACTAATCCTGGAGAATGCACTAAAGTTAAAGCCACACAGTATTGAATTTTACGATAGCTTCAAAGTGTTAGGAGAATACAGGTAGAGGTCTCATAGCCTCGTGAAGGTCCCCAAAATGCCTGCATGATACATATTTCAAAACCAATGCTTAGTTTTCAGCATGGCATCTCAAAAAAAACATCAGACCAAGCTCTAATGTATCCACATAGAGGATAGTACAATTTACCCTACACAAACGTCGATGTTCATTGCCTCCCCGTCCAAGTATGTCGCCCTTCTAGTACGCGCCCTTATACCAGATTGAAAGGGTTTGGACCCAGGGACATTCCTTTGTGTGCTTCCAACGACGATCTACCGAAAAACCCTTCAGGAGTTGTCAGCATCACACCCACCAAACTGTGTGTCCCAATTGATTTCACCGAGCTGTTGTCTGATCCTCTAGTAATTACCACGGTTTAGAATGCGCTTCTGTCTTGTTCGTATCTTCGCTGTAAAGTTACCAACCAATCTAACCCTAATACAAAGTGTGATCACTGTTGCCTAATGCTAGGTAGCATGCAAGGACAGATACCATCTTCCACTGGTAGAGATCACCAAATCAGCCCTCGTAAAATTTTGTCCATGATTAAGTCTAGTTAGACATGGGGAGGCTGGTGTAACAAATTGTCCACCACAGCTGCATAGAATGTTCTCTCGCTCCTCCTCACTCCAGCACGGATCTGCTCCTCCCATTTGGTCGAATAGGAAAGTACTAATCACCTATACATGTATTAATAAAAGACTTGTTCCAGTTACATCGTAAGTCCATCAGCTTAACTAGAGCCACAGCATTATCCTCCGAGGAGTTATGGCTCCTAGCAGCATCCAAGCAATGCTACGAGTCTCATCAGTGATGTTTATCCAGATTGATCCTGTAAATCAGTATAGCTCGCTAGACTATACATGATACAACTCTTCTCAATAAAAATGGTCACTCCTCTACCCTGTTCTCTATCTCATTTCCCCTAGGTTATGACAAGGCCTCCTGAATCCGTCAATGTATAACATGCCCTCAGATAAGGGTGCCTTCAATTTAGGTAATATGCACTAGGCAAACAATATGCCGATTCCTCTCTTGTATGAAAATTAGTAACTCGTATTTTGTTCATAAAAGTATCACAGTTTGTGTACAGAACCAGAACCATCATTAGAAAGAAACGAAACATGTATTGTACTCTATCCCCCGATTTCTGTGGCTACATCACACCATCAACTTTTGTCCTGACCAGGAATTGCCCCGCTCCGAAAGGGCCTACCCATCCTTGACAATCCTCTCCCCTTAAATTCTAATATCCTTCTCGCCTCCGCTCATCCTATCGTTCAGCTGCTTCTTGAGCTCTGTCATGCAACGTAACAGAAAGCAGCCGAATCACGTTTGGAAGAATATCTTGTCACGTTTATTTTCCACCGTTTAGACTCGTTCAGCATG
>NMRB01001746.1:133254-154008 GCA_002633025.1 Notospermus geniculatus | reverse complement strand
TCTTGTTCAGAACGATAGGTGAAAACTGCATGAAAGCAAGACGAACAAGCTCATGTAGCGAAGGTGGGTCACTCTTTGTAACAATCATATAATGATCATGCATATATGAAGTATATCACACCTCATACCTTTTTGATAAATGTGACGCTCCACAGCAAAACCAGTCGCATGTCGCTCTTAGCTTGGCAGGTTGAGACCAAATGTTTGTCACTTTCAATATTGTCTGTCTGTTATGAAATCTGAAATAATCTATTTCTTCCATTCTCTTCTGGTGTCATCTTAGTTCGTAGCGGCTCACCTTCTGGGCGACATGTGACTGTTTTTGCTGTGGAGGGTCACAAATTTGTTTTCCAAAGTATATCTTGTCAAGTTCTTTTCTTTTCAGTTAAGCCAGATACGGAGACTGTCCGCCTTGGAAATGAGCAAGACGCCAAACAGACTGACGACAATCAGACTGGATGCCAGTGTTAAAGTGGAAAGCTAACTATTTCATGTAATACTAGTACTAGACCACAGCATGGATGTTTCATTTAAGGATCATTTTAAGGTTGGGGTTACCTCAATGGAATAAACACTAAAATATAAATGGCTTCCTCTAACAGTGGCAGGCATGTTGGAGAAACAGGTGGGTGTGTATCTGGCAGAGGGGGGGTTAGAGCAATGGAACACCAGTGCACACCTTGCTCGAGTATAGACTCAGACATTGAATCAACGCTAAAATATTACTGGTAGTATCATAACTGTCATTCAACATACAGAGGGAGGCNCTCAATTTCCAAGATAGCCACCTGGTGGCCATATTTGAAGTCCGATCGAACCGAAATCCGCCACAGACGTAGAGGGTACCTAGATACATCATCATACCTAATTTGAACAATCCAGGACAAATAGCCACGAAACGTGCCACCCAACGATGAAATTTTGAACTTTGACCTCTGTGACCTTGAAAATTACGTCAAATCAAAAACCCGGGTGATATGTCGTGTATCCTCATAAGATGTACCTATGATAAAAATTTGGTGATGATCCGATCAACGGTTAAGGCGAAACTGCACTTTAAAGGTTTTCGGTTAATCCCCCCTGGTGGCCAAGCCAGGAATCAGATCGGACCGAAACTTGGTGTCATAGGTCATCTGACCTAGGGGTATATATGTACCAAGTTTCAGATCAATAGCTCCAGCGGTTACGAAACGTGCCCTGCTAACGGACGACGACGGACGACGGACGCTGCGCCATTGTAAAGAGCTCACGGGTGAGCTAAAAATGTAAAACAATGATTTTCGGGGCCCGTGAAAATATCTGTGATACATTATCTTTAACAATGATCGATAATTTCAATTTACTCACCTTGCTCGGCCTCTTCAAACAAACTACTTCCAGCAGCAAGGCTCATCTTTGACAGATATTCAGGCACTGGAAGAGAAATCCGTTCGAAATATTGAAAGATTCTGAAAAAACCTTCATGCATGTTGATATTTTTTTAAATACTGGTACCGGTATAATAATTTCTAAGTCTTATTGTCACACTTACATTCTTCAGTTTTCTTAGGTTTTATTGCTGACGCAATCTTAGAGAAAATCGCCATCATTTTGTTGTAACCTGCATGATTACTGCGATGGCACAACCAGTAAATGAAGATGTAGAGAACCAAGATTGAAGTGGTAGCCTGAAAAGAAACAGAAAATGGTCATTCCTGAAAACAGACATTCCTAAGTGGTACCTGTCAAACGTTTTGAGCTCTTTCAAGCTTCACAGCTGGATCAGTGACTTCAGCCGACTAAGTCTCCAATGGGGTTGTAGCCATTGTGTTTCTATCATCGGGGTGGCGCTGCGACCGTATGATCTTTTCCACTGTGACAGTTGTACGGAACGTCAATGTCACACTACCATGACGTTGTGGCTTCATGCTCACACCTCGTATTGCCACGGAGATGACGTCCTGAAGACAATGGAAAGGCCTGATACGGTCCCAGCGACATCTTTCCGTGGAGAAGTGGCGATAACCTCATTCCACCTCAGTGTTTTAACTGGGTTTGAATATGGTAGGAAGTGATGTCTTTCACCTTAGAAACCTGTTTCTATTTCAGTGTATTAACTGATGGCAGATAATCTGGACATCAGCCGAGGTCACTGTATCTCGAAGTTTAAATGAGCCCATCAAACAATTGCGTGCTGTGCCTGCATTAACTCAATATAGGCTACTTTAGCATTACATATTACTGAAGGATTTGAACTTTAACCAAATGTAGGCCTAGTTGGTAATGGGAGACCTTTCTGCTGTTTGAAGAGGCTACCACCAGTTAGCGGTTCTAGAACGTCAAAAATTTGACATCACAGATGTAGGCCAAGGCCTCCACGTCACTATATGGATGATGTTGTGGCATGTACTTCTCTGTAACGTCAAATTCTGTGACATTCTAGAACCGTAAACTGGTGGTGGCCTCTTACGGCAGTAAAGTCTCTCATTGCAGAATACCCGAATCTCAGAGACAAAGCCTGCAATATTTAAATCACCTTATATGGTTTGATTCAAAGCACAATACCAAGCAAGTAACTTTGAATCGCTTCCTGAATGCACAAAACGTGCTGGAGACAACATCTATGTTGGAGAATTCCAATTCGAAGAAATACTCCGGTGCATCACCGATACGTTTAGGGAAGATAAACGCACATGGTGAGTTGACCAAGCATGTCCAACTGGAAAGAAAAATGGTTAGTAGACCTTCTGCTTCTGAGTCCAACAGGTTGCTATCACCAGAGCAATAGAGACATGCCCCACTACCTGGGCTACAGGAACATGGTTTCTGGTATGTTTCTAATCTTACAACCCGACGAGGCTATTAAAGGTCCGGCAACATCTAAGCGTGACCCAATGGAATGCGGAAGTCATGTAATGTGGCAGAGCTTTGCGGTTTTTAATCTTGCCTGTTACCATTTGTAGTCATTCCCCGATTGTTCACACTGTGCACTGGTTATTCAAGAGCAGCGTGTGATTAAAGGTCCGTAAAAAATCCAACTATCAATTTCCTAACTTCCGCATTCCATTGGGTCACGCTTTAGATGTTGCCGGACTTTATTCCTTCCCTATCCTGCGCTTGAATTATCGCTCAACCTCGCCCCATATAGAGTAAATCTCGTTCCTAGAGTATCCACGTATGCATCGTGTTGTAATCGAAAGGCAAAACTACAGTTTTGGAGACTGATGCAATCACCACCGGTGGTGTCGGCTGTCAGCAAAAAGTGGCAATACTGTGACCCTTTAAGCTGAAAATTATTTTGGAAGACACTTACGTGATGGCATTATTCAGGTGTGAGAAGACAAACCAGCCATTCTCATTGACGTAAGTCTCATTAAATGGCATCCAAATTTGAGTTTGACCCGTCCTGAAATCAAAATCAAATGGAGAATGACATCGGTGTGGCAAAGAGAGTTAAAATAGTGTGAAATACTAGCTATGCTATGTTCCCACTAGAGCGCAGTCCGTTACGAACGTCACGATTGGCCATTCGTAGCTGATCGTAGAATGTTTGTTTAATTCTCTGAAGTTTCACGTTTGGATACGAGGTGATGCGAGTCGACACGTTCTGATGCGTTTGGATGCGACATGGTCACGATTGGTCAATTTCAGGTGGCACGAATGGCGCCACGATTGAAACCGTGGTCTTAATCGTGGTGATCCTATCAGATTTTATCACATCATGAGGGCAATCGTGACAATCGTTTTGATCGTAGAAAATTTTTGAACTGTTCAAAACTTTTCTACGATCAATACGATTGCCAACACTGACCTCAAGATCTGATAGGACATGTAGGATCATCACAATTAAGACCACGATTTCAATCAGGAGGAACCTAGCAAAATTTTTGAAACGTCCGAAATTTTTCTTACGATCAATACGATTGCCATGAACTAACCTCAGGATCTGATAGGACCACCATGATTGCTCCACCATTACATGTAAGACCACGATTTCAATTGTGGCGTGATTCGTGATAGTGTGAACATAGCATTAAGGAATTCTGTTAGCTATAGTAGAACGTACAGGATCAAGAGAGGTCCTAATATACAAACACTGAGTAGTTTCAACAGCATGGTACCAGGGCAGGTTGTCCACAATACCATAAGCAAGAATACACCACGTACTGAAATTTCTCTTGGTTGTAAACGAGTATCTCTTCTGCCGAGTACTGCTCATAGACATCCTCATCAACTGCTTTACCACCAACGACAATCAGAGTATAATTTCCTTCAAATCTCCAAGAATTTCCTGAGGCCTTGTCTACGATTTTGAAGAATGGGTAAAACACTGAAAAACAAAATGTGTATCAATGAATTTTCATGTTAGGTGATTTACTGAAAGCTTACACATGCAGTAAGTTATCCCCAAATGAACGAAGGAAGAACACTTGTAACTTGTCATGACTGATGTCGTCTGCAAGGTGATGTGCTGGAAACTGGCAGTCACATCAGCGCTTCAGTAAATCAGCCTAATAGCGAAGTAAAGGAATATAATGAGCATGCATATAAGTCTTAAGATGACTCACCAATTCTCAATGAAAACTTTTTCATTGCTGAATGAATCCTTTATTCCAATGTGAATATGCATATCAGCAAAAATAATACCGGTACGCCGAAGTCGGCATTTTGTGAAGCCTGGCACATTACCGAATGTTGACAGTATGTGTGCGTCAAGTTTCCCGACAAACAGTTGATAAGAAAAGAAGCGCCTGCTGCAATTATCGTTTCATCGTCGCGTTATGTCTAAATGCAAGAACGGGACTTTTCGGCAGCACGGACCTGAATATCTAACGGGATGAGCGACTTGGGTCCATGTCGACAGTGAAATCACTGAACCTGCAACCGATCCACAATTTCTTGCTCACTCTGAACTTTCCGTGGAAGTTTGCGCAAGTCCAGAAAATACAGATTAGTGCAAAAATATCCACCTTACAATGCTTATAAATAGGAACAATGCACAGATAAAACCTTGAATTTCGTAAATAACTGCATGCACGAATTTTGTAAGATTCAAAGACACATTCCACAACTGAAGAAGATACGGTACCTACCATTTCCATAGTAAAAGCAAGGAAAATCTGGATCAACTTCTACACAGTCCCAAGGATATTCGCCCAAGCCAGAATTTCGGGTTGCATTCAAGGCCGCGAAGCTGTCAAACATCAGATCATAATTTGGAGGACATCCCAAGTGCACACTCATCTTGTGAGAACCCTGAAAAGTGCATCAAATTCATTTTATACAAGAAAACCTAATTCAAAAGACATTAATCCTTGTGTTATTGTTAAGACCGATGAAGAAGAACAAGAATTCGCTACAAGCATTGTAACAAAAGTTACCGGTAAGTTATACATATATGACCAGCTCCAGCAAAAGGAGGCGCTTGTCGCAAGTGATCATCATTGGTCATCAGTTTACTCACTGTCATTTGCTACTACATATGTACCGGTACATGTATTATAAACCTGCAGAGACGTACATTTCACTACTTTCCTCTGTTGCGACAAACACCTACATGTACTTTTGCTACAGCAGGTCACATATTCATACCTTTGTTCTCCAAATAACCACTGCAATACTGGCTGCTTAAAATAGTAACTCCCGGACCAAGGTGAGTGCTAATAATGATTTCAAATATCAAAGACAACCAAAGACCTTGAGTGACAATCAGTGTGAAACCAGGTCACTCTTACCACAGACCGCACTTCTTTTCCACCATTGACCTCTTCAAGACATTTGGCATCAGAATCTTTAACGTGCAGATGAACGCAGGCCGTGAGAAAACCTGACCCTGGCAACGTCTGCATATTCAGAGATGTTGACGGAGACACGCTCAACTCATACACAGCTTTTTCCAGTTGATAAACTTCTGTTCTTTTCATATGTGTGGTCAACAAACTTGAATTCACAACCTCCATGGATATATGAAGTTCCTCAACACTGTGTATTCCAATCTCATCTGATTCTAGAAATACACATACAGGAAGTTCACAGTTTATTGGTCTTTGGTGGAAATTTTCTAAGTCCAAAAACTAGGCCCACAAAGGGAGGCCTAGTATGAATGGTATAAAAGTCAGATCACTTTCGTGGCAAGTTCTTGGCCAGGTGCAGTATGGTTTGATTTTGAGAGGGATCAGGTGTAATAGACCCCTACTGATCAATTTCACAAATGCCAGCCAGGGGTAATTCATGGTTGACCTTGAGGACGTGGCATCAAAGAACCAAATGACTGAGTCCAAACCACAAAATGTGATGCATTTGGTAACCATGAATTACCCCTGGCTGACCTTTGTGAAATTGATCAGTAGGGGCTTCTTACAATTGATCCCTCACAAAATGAACCCATAGTGCACTTGGCAGAGAACTTGTACGCCCATATATACCGGTACACCTCGATGCAGCGTACGTCTACCTTTATGCTCATGAGGATTAGGGTCACGACCAGCATTACCGGGTACACCTGGTTTAGGCCTAACGTGGGGTTACGACCCCTTTATACTCGCTACCCCAGATACCCAAGTGAAATCTTACAGGTGGCAGAGATCAATAGAACATTGTAAGGAATCAACAATGACATTACAAGGATTCAATCCAACAAAGATGACAGTTGCAACACACTGCCATTCTGGCAGCACCAAGAGTATTATCATACATACCATGCATACGGATATCGTGTGTATCAGATGAAAGGTGGAGTTCAATAGTGAAATTGCAAGTCATGTTCTGGTCAAGATAGATCAGATCTGGTAGATGAATCAGCTGATCATTCTGTGGGGCAAATTCCTGAAAAAAATGAGCTAAAACTTCAAGAGTTCTCACAAATGCTAGCTGACCCCTTCAACCCCTGGATGGGGCCATAAATGCTAGATTAAGGTTGTCAACTCTAAGTATGAGCATTTACACTGCAAATTTGACACCTCTCTCAAGTTAAGGGGCATGAAATAATAACAGGTTTCTAGGTGAAAGACATAGCTTCCTGCCAGACTCGAACCAAGGGACCCGCCTAAGGCATCATTACATGTACTTCTATGTAAAGTGCTTAGGAAATGTTATACATTGTGAAGCACTATAATTTAATAAATATTATTATATTATTATTATTATTATTATATCAATCGCCAGTACTCAGGGGCAGCACGCCTTAACCACTAGGCAAAATCCCCATCTTCATCCCCATCTCTCAAGTTAAGCAATTTCAATTACGGTAACCCTTCAAAGGTCATTCAACAGCTATGGTTTAGGGATCACACTAGCAGTCGAGCCAAATTGGATTTAACCAATAGGTCCACTATCAAACATTATTTCCTTTACATATTCATTTTTGAACATTTGTCTTTACACCTTACATATTCACTAGTCTTCATTTATGTACTGTACATTACCTTTGCATATTCATTAGTGTCAAGATGAATCCCATCTCTCATGAGGCCATTTGTGAATCTATACTCGGTATATGCCTGAAAGTGAAAGAGTCAGAGTCATGACTGATGGACCATCCAAATACAAAGTCAGACTTAACTTCACTGTCACTGCCTTGGTGGACACATTGTATGGGATCAGTTGGGGCTTTGGCATTTTCTTCAGAATCATTTTTACTGTTCCGTTCACATACCGGAGGCAACTCTATAGAGTGCCCCAGTTCAGGCTTAACAGTGCCTATCTGGCTGAGAAAATTCAGATAATAAAGACAAAATTACCTGCATTTCTATTAGATTTTTGATTTTTACTAGATTAAGGAAATAGACAAGCCCAGAATCAATACCCCAGGGCTGCTTACCCCCCTGGTTCGGATTTGGGGATTTTTGATCAAAAATTTGTGGATTTTGGGTCAAAATTGTGGATTTTATAGAATTTGGCATGAAATATTTGTGGACTATTCCCAATAAATTGTGGATTAATTATCAACGGCAATCTGCTCATCTTTTACTGTATTTATGGCTCCAAAGTCAACATTACAGTATGAAGTCAACATTACAGTATAGTATCAGCAGTAGGCCCCTAGGTCTATGCATGTACCGTATGCATTGATCATGTTTATACACCGGTTTTTGGGACCATGTGATCCATGGAATCTTCGAGTATTCTGACAGAAAAACTTGCCGTCGACGTTTCTTTCTACGTTCATCTTCGTTTATGATTTTCATCACATCAGAGTGACTGTTTTCAGACTCCAACTCGACCTCAATCGGCCGTTTTTTTTGCATAAAACCACGATTTGGGAGCCTACCAGCCGCAGACAGCACCGGTTCCGCCATTTTGCCATGATGGTGCAACCTCGTTCCCAATGATTCTACAATGGTTCCTCTATATATATCATTAGACACGTTGTCAAGCTGGTGTAAGACTCCTGGAAACGAGCTTGACTGAGTGAGACTCACGATTAGTTTCACTGTCTACCGATACGCGCCACTACATGCACATGTGATCACATCGTATTTTGACAAACTTTCGCGTATTTTTTATTGAAAAAAATCCGTACAGGTAAAGCCTAAATACGTACTGCGTATTTTGAGCCTTGTTTTGCGTAACAAATACGTAAATTACGTACGGGTAAGCAGCCCTGATACCCCTACAGGCTCACCCCGTCAGTGCTCTGTAAGCCACGCTCACTCTTCCAACGGGCAGTCCGGCTGTTGAAGCCATCCGAATACATCCTATCTCGTGCCTGTTCTTTCTTGAAGAGTAGCTCAGTCACTGCCTGGTGGGCCATGGCTCCTTTCAATGCACCAGCATTGTGGCCATAACCCTGGAACTGCCTTGGAGGACCAAATCTGAAAAGCTGACGACAACACAGAAACGAAAACACATGTAAAGGGTTTTTTTACTTGCCGGATACCGTGTAGCTGCTGCTTGTCATAAACATGACACAAGTTTACTGATATCAACAACAAAGAGCTGAAAATCAAATTGAGTAACACTGAAAATAAGAATGATTATGGCATGACTTTGGGTGATAGTCCACAAATATGGCAGGAAAAGTTAAATGATACCTTAGCAGAGATACCCAACTCAGACACCTTTTGTCTTGCCATTCACGAAGACTTGATTATTTTTAGTGAGTTTACAGGACAGGCAAGAATTGGGACACCACTGTGTCAAACAGTAATATATGAAGGAACTCCCATTTTGAGCACCAATTCCCACCCTAAAAGAGGAATGAGTGCAGGACCTTGGGTACAGTAAAGATCAGTAGCTGAAGTTGAGCTATAAAACCAATTGCAAAATTAGAGTCAAATTTCTCCTAGCTCTATTCCCGCTGTTTTGACATTAGCGTCAAATAAAGAACAGCAGAACTTCGGATAAGTGCAAATGATACTAACTTCTTGTGCGACCAATTCTTTAATATTCTGTGGCATGGAAACTGCCAGCTTGTGAAATGGACAGTCATTCTCTCTTGAGTTTAAGCCACTTTTGCTTACGTTTCCATCCGACCTGAAACCAGTAACATCAGCTTTAAAGAAATCTTGTCCATTCTCACACCACATGGCTTCTTCATCTCTTTGGCAAGTTCACAAACGCTGTGTGAGGTGGCCTAGGAAAATTCTTCATGTGCCGCATAGCCTACACTCCTCTCGCATTGTTTGTAGGCACCTGATGAAGTCTACACCTACACAACCACAACTCATGTACCATGGAAGGTGATCTGAAGTTTAAGGGCCTGTCGCACTGAAGTAGCTCTCAAAACGTCCTGCCCCGTCCTAAAAAAATTATAACGGGCTAGAACGTGTAACCCTTGGCCAAATAATGCTTCGATGTTCTGAAGCACCCTTCCCGTCCATGAAGTTCGTAAAAAGTTGCCACTACGTCCGCTCCGTTCGCACACAGTTTGAGCCCGTTGGGCAAAATTTTCAAGAATGTACTGAGAACTAGCTCAGTGTGAATGGGGCATTAGTGAATAATGGGCACTGTGATAGTCAAGTTGCATGGCACTGAAGGACCCAGTCCAAAATGCAGCTATGCATCCATCCATCCGTAAATTTCTGAGAGAACAGAACTGGTAGTTACTTACATTTCCCTTGGTTCTTTGAGAACGACCCCCTCAAAAGCGACACTGTTCAACATCTCTATGCCAGGAACTTTCCTGTGCAAGATGGTGATGTTACCCACATTGTTCTCAAAACTTATCAGCTGAAAATAGACATACACAAGATGGTGATGTTGCCCACATTGTTCTCAAAACCTATCAGCTGAAAATAGACATACACAAGATGGTGATGTTGCCCACATTGTTCTCAAAACTTATCAGCTGAAAATAGACATACACTACATATTTTTTACATGAGTAGACCTCTTTTGATCTGGCTGTCTGTTGTTCTTCACGAGTCTGTGGATATAGGAGCTGTTGGTAGGTTGACCAATAGGTGTCACTACAGCCTAATTCAATGCATATAGCGGACCCATTCATTCTTGATCGAGCACCAATCACGTGGATTTTCCTTTGTATTGGTCCACTAGAGCTTTGCTGCCATCTTTTGGCAATACGCACGGCTGACTGCTCCTATTACCAGAGCACAAGTCAGAAGCAGTGACTCTACTTGGCATGAGCACAAAATTTCTTACCTGGTTGATTTTATTGTCAGTATCAAAGAACAATGAGATCATCTTGAAATCTTTCCCAAGCAACTCATGCGCGTTGGTCAAAATGTACAAACTCCAAGCAAGGGAGGGGTATATCCTTGACACAGAGCGACTTCCCAAGACACCACCCCAGATCTGAAATGAGCAGCATGAAACAAGTCATGTTGAGGTCATAAAAGTGTCCACTGTCATTGGAAATATCCACACCTGCCACATGTGTGGTTCAGGGGCCATATTCATAAAAGGCTGCTAAAATAGTTGCCAACTAGTGGATAGTTGGCTTCTAACTCAGTAGTTGCCTTCTTGTTAGTTGACATCTATTTTTCTATTCATAAAACAGCACTAGGAACCCTGCTAACTAGTTGCCAGCTAGAAAATAATAGTTGTGAACTAGAATGTGAGAAGACGGCCAAACCACAAAAACCACAAGATGTCAGTTTCAATTTCAATGGGCTGAGTGTTTACTTTGAGGACACTAAGGTCATAGGTTCTGTAGGGGATGATGTTTTATGCATTGTGGCCAATGGCTGATATTTATAAAAGGTAGCAAATGCTTTTACTTTAAATTGTGTAGTAAATTTACATTGAACACCAGTCATTAGGCCTATCTGTCACTGTACACGGTGTACCCCAGTTGCTCGCACGAAGAAGGGAATGTTTTGTTTGATTTGTAATTCGAACTACACTTGTTTTTCATAATTCACAAATGTGAAGATCATGTATTAACTGGAATCAGTGACAGGGCACTTTGTAGTGCAGTTTGACTTAATGTAGGCTACTTAAACATCAATGATTCTAATTTGTTTACCATCGCTGTCTTGGATAGGCCAAAACTTGGCCGCTCAGGGAAGAAGTGAAGTCTAAACTCAGTTACATCACGTAGATGCTCTCATTGTCATTTTATCGTTCCATTAACAAGAGGACATTGAAAATGTCATATATGGTTCCCTTAGGTTCATTAGATAAGAATGGAAATTGTCATATGTTAGGCCATGATGCTGATCATCAAGGTTATTGCATAATCAAAATGGGCATCCTCAATAACATAAGTTTGAGTGATATCATTTTCAAGTTTGACGATGACGTTGACCTCTTATCATCTAGGCCTACGTCACTGCATTTGAAACATGATGGGTTATAATGGAACCGCAGCAATGTATGAAAATGTTCACGATGCGTAATATTGCAGGGCAAGAGTGACTTGCTGATAAGGAAGAAGAGCCTTGTATCGTTTTGTTGGATGCTCGATATCTGGGGTAACTAAGTCCGTGATGAACATTATTTCTTCCCGTGAGAATCTGTATATCGGAATCATTTCATCATCACTGAAGATATCTACAGGGTTTCGGCTGTCTCTAAATACTCGCTGTCGGTGTAAAGCACGGCACATTTCGCCAATTTCCACAATCTCAAGGAGTTTCCTTGCCATGTTGTCTTGTCAGTGCCAAGCAGGAAAATGAAATAGTTGGCAACTAGTGACTTAGAGGTACCCCAGATCACCTCTAACTTTAGCAGCCAACCTAGCATGCAACTAGGCCTAGCAACATTTTATGAATAACGCTTGGAAGTCAACTAGGGATAGTAGCCAACTACAGGCCAATTTAGTTGTCAACTAGGCTTAGAAGCGTTTTATGAATATGGCCCCTGGATTCCATCCGTCCACGGAGTTTGACTCATTACAGGGCTCACATTTGGGGGCAATGTGGGGCAAAAACCTTGCCCCCAATAAACTCCCATGGAGACATAAAGTCGTAAAAAAAAGTGAAGTCTCCCAAAATTTTGAGGAGGGAGACATTATTTCTCATCTCCCGAATTTTAGACCCAAGTGTGAGCCCTGTCATTAGCCAAATAGGGAGCAACTGTCTGCAAGAGCAGGTTTTCTTTGGCAACTCCAGATCTCTCCTGCTGCATATTAATTGGTCCAATATTGTCCAAATAGAGCTGGTAATATCATATTTGACAGTCAGCTCCCTCATCAATTCTGGATATGCTAACCAGCTTACCTCCTGTTCGTCATTAAGAATTATAAAGTAACCATCCAGAGATGACGTGAACAGAATTATGTCACCGTCGCTCTTATAGCTACTCATAATGATAAAGGTCTTGCCAGCATCAAAACTGAAAGAGAATAGGCCTATTTGTCATTCAAAGGAAAAAGAACTCAGAAAGTTCTGAAATGGTGATTTCCATCAGGTCATCTGGTTGAGACCAATCAATCTTACCAATCATCTCTGAAGTTTTACAGAAAACCTGTCGCATTGGTATCAACGTTACGGTACTGGAAAGTGCTCACTTATAGCTTTCCAGTGAATATCCATATGAGGGGGTTTCAGGTGCCTTTCATGCTTTTTACATTTTTTTTATTCCAAACAAAATTGGCCTTGGCAGTGAACTGAAAGGGTTATGATGATGCAGAATCAGTCAACTATAGATCCAGGTGTGGTTCCAGGAATCTTATGGAGCCTTTGTTATAATAAAAGTCCCTGGAAGTTCTTTCTTTCAACCTGATTGACAAAGAGTGGGTAATTCTCTTACCTTTGAATAAGATGACTCCCCCAGAGGTACACTTCGCTGGAAATATGAGCCGGGGTCGATAGTTTCTTGATCTGCACCTTTTTTGAGATGGCCGGTTCTTCAAGATTTATACGTTTTGATTCTGTTAGTAACACATGCTGTGAGTATGTGGCATTGGTCATCACATTTTTCGGAATGGTGTAGAGTACTGTAAAGTTTCCATCTAAAGTAAAGAGAGATGGAATTTCTGTAAATATTGAATTGAGAACTGTGCACCAACTACAACATTATTAGCTCTGTAGATAAACACTGGTGAATTTAATGTGCAGGAGGAAACCGGAGTGGCGGTAGAAAACCTGTGCTGTCAGTTGCCTTCTCTACGGTACAACACGAAGAGCAGGTCTGACCACAGAGAGCGGACCCCGAATATCAGAGGTGGAAAGGCACAAGTTCCACTCCAGCTGACAAACAGAAATGACAAGCCAGCCAGTGGTAACAGATGCAGTGACCATCACGGACAGACTAACAGAGCTTTTTTGGGACAAGGCGTTCTCATTGCAGAAAAAGAAACTTTTGAGTGCAGGGATTCAGTCTTAGGGTGGCTTTCCATTGGAGCGTTTCTGCGCGTGGAATTCTGTGCGGAAAATTCGATCCAATTTATTTTCATTTAGCCGTATCCATGAACGCATTTCGGCAATAGCAAGACGATCACCTTTTTTTCTCTCGAGCGATAGGCCCACGCGTGGAAAAAAAGTCGATCTCGACTTTTTTCCAACTCGTGCGCTGAATGCACATAATTTCTGAGCCATGTTGAAAGTACACGGCCACAGATCGTCAGGGGAACACGACGGCAGTACCAATTCGCCGCCACATGAATGGAAAAGGTTACAAAACATGCATGCGTCTCACTTGCCTCCGCACATGTAACTCGCGCGTGGAAACGCTCCAATGGAAAGCTACTCTTAGTCAAAAATTAGTCTCTTCCTTGCTACATCATACAACAATTTCAAATTTTTATCTCAGCGCTACTGTACCTTCGTAATGGAGTAGTTTATAAGTATCTGTTTGGGGCGTTTCTCCTGTTTCAATCAGTATGAGACAACTAAGAAATCCAAACGGTAGCATATCGACTGATATGACATGGCAGTAAGGATCACCGGTGACGGAACACACTCCACCATCTTCTCCGCCAACCTCAGTGAACGTCAGATCTATTGCTGAAACATGGAACGAATGCTCATCATGAAATACAGTTGATGTATAATTTTGTCTTGTGAGGAATTTTTTCATTTATTTGTGAAGTTATCTGATTTGGTACAACTGTAATGAAACACATCCAGGGCACACCCTGGTGTTTGGACTCATTGACATAGTTAGCTATGCGACTGACGAAAACTGACTGAAGCTCGGCATGAATGAAACATAACAACTAGCCCAGCTGGTGAGACATGTCTTTTGAACTTAGGTTCAAGAGCTTGAAGCCTAGTTTATACTGCGACGCACGACCATCGCCGGCGGCCGACGCGCGTTCTTGCATTTGGCGCCGACCCCGTCGTGCGATTTGGTCGGCGTCCGATCACGAGGCTGTTATTACTTGAGTCATTTCATAACGGGTCGCCGTCGCCGAAGTTCGCTGGACTATGAATCAATTCCGGGAAGTCGGCGTCCAGATTTGATCGGGCGTCGGACGCCGATGGTCTTGCGTCGAAGTATAAACTAGGCTTCAGAAAGCAGAAAACCTCAGTGTGACGCTTCATTTTTTACAGTAGGCCTACAGGCAAAAGTTCATAAGCTTAGCTAAGGCTATACGTTTTTGTGAGATCAGGGCCGACCCCACAGAAAGTCCGCTAGTGCTACCGTACTATCAGGAGTTAGTTATAAGACATTTTCCCATTAACTAAACAGCGGACAGGCACCGAAAGCACAATCGGACTTTCTATGCAGTCAGCCCTGTTCAATAGTGCGGTATCACACTGCTAGAACCCACAGGACCTGAAAATAAATACCAACAATACTACATATAAAATCACTATACTTACTCTGATTAGTATGGCCACCCAATTGATCATTGACGTACACCTTATGGTCAACAGTCACCAGTATGACGAAGTGAAACTTAGGGATGTGTTGTTTGGGAATGATTATCTCTTTCACACAACCTTTGCTGAAGATGACTCGTGAATTCCACGGAGCCACTTGGCTGAATTTCAACACTGATGATAAAAACTTTCCCACGACTTGTACAAGTCCAACCTGAAAGGTTAATTCAAAGAGAGTACCAGTATTTGATTCAGCAGCAGCTGCGGTGTAGTGCGCAGGCTCAGGTCTCTGGCTAGCAGTCAGTAAGTCTCATGTTCAATCCACACTTCAGCATGACACTCTTGCTACGTCACTCTGTTCGGGCTTACCCCACCTACATGTATGTGTCATTTGAATGTGGCAGCTGCAGAATTCTGTTGCTACTTACTGTTGTGCTCATCAAGATGCAGTCAGTAAGTGCCACAGCATCAAAGATCTCATCAGGTGAGGAGTAATCTGTATCAGAACAAACTTTTGGTGTGTTGGGCAGTGTCACCTGAAAAATCATATGCTGTTTCACTATCTTTCCCCAAGTTTGAGTAGACAGTGTACAATACATGTACCGGTATTCTTTTGATGAATTTTTCTAAAAGCCTTGGAAATGAATAGGAAAGAATTTGAAGTAACATTGTTCACATGGTTGATAGACATAATCTTTCTTCAAATATTTTCCAAACAATACCATAACAAGTGAGAAAATTTTGAAAAGAGATGACGTCTGCTCGACTTCGGTTCGGGGGCAGATGAGTTAAGTGAGGGAGACATCAAAGAGTAAGACTATGAAGGAGAGCACTGTATTAGTTGATACATGTACAAGCGAATACGCTTTCTTGGGTCGTCGCTGGGTATGGTGGGTACCGGTATATGTTGAACATGTTGAATATGTACATGTAGGCCTATGACGAAAATAGGGTTTCAAGATAGGGGCCTACACCAATATTCATGGTCAGCAGCTAACAGGTACAAAATGCTTCCATGGCACCCTTAGGATGGCGAGCTAGTTCTCTTTGCCACCCCCTACTATTTACCCTTGTGGACATTCACAGGCTAGGTCCTGGGTAAATAGCGGAGCCACTCCATGGAAACAAACTGTATTTGTCAAGGAACCATTATTTGACATCCACAATAGCATATTCCTTATTCCACTATTGAAGTCGGGTTCTAAACCACAGTCAGGATAATGGTTGCTGCCCCAGGACACATTTCAGTCCATATTAGTTTTCAGTAATAAGGGGTTAAAAAGCAAAACGTGTACCTATCCAGCTCATGTACGATCAGGAAGGGGTTAAACAGGATATATTTCCACAATAGCTAATGCCTATCCTTTGTAAACACCAGAAAACTGATGTCAGCATGGTCAGTATTCGTTCTACATCACACTGATACTGTTATTTCAATGAGAGTTTGAATTTCCCGCCTTTTTGGTAACTCTCCTTTAGAAGGAGTCTAGACATACGGCAAACTTTTCACTGCCCGACTGGACTGACGAACTTCAAAATACCAGATATCAGATCACAGACAAAATATGGGTCAACAAACTACTTAATTTGACGGGGCTGTTATATTTTCTAGACAATGAACATCATTTCAATGCATAAACACCATCCACGTCTCAGTAAAATCGACCGTTCGAAGAAGGCCATGAAGTGCCGTGACATTGTTTTCAATTCAACGCTAAATAAAGCCGAGACAGCCGAACTTGTTGATTCTTTACAGACAAACTGACCAAATACTTGCGTACCAAACCATGATGACTTCTTTCCTAGAATCTCTTCCCACTAAGTTGGTTCAGAATTCCCCATAATTTTGCTTCTAAATGATGTTTTGGGGGGATTTTCTTGCAAAACCTCGAGTGTCAACAAAACAACCTCGACACGTGATTCTAATTGCGTCGCAGGGGAGATACAAGCTCTGCATACATTATGGCACCTGGAGCTGAGGTTTCATCGCTGAACACCGATAAAATCGCAATTCTCACTGCCGAAAAAATCTATCTCCTCCTACATTTTTTCTCCAATTCAGCTGAAAATCGGCGACAAAGAAGTTAACTTTCTTGGGCACAAAACGTTGGAGCCAGATTTTTGAATTTCGCTACCAATGATTCTTAAATTTCGTTTTAAAGTGGCACAGCACCTCACAGGCCCATTTTTTACGCCTTAAAATGCTAATTTCTCGGAACCTAACGCATTTTTTGGAACAATTCTCACTTGCTTAAAAGTACACCAGCGCCTGAACCTACTTGGCAAATTTCATTAAAATCTGGCGCGAACTGCGGAAGTTCTGGCTGAAACAACAGTGCACGCAACAAAATCTTGACTGACAAATAAGGGCGTAGCTTCGCGACGACCCAATAAAGCAAGGGATACCAGTCCAGGAGCCGAGGAGAAACTCTCTATCTTGGCAGAGGATAATGGAGGTAGACGAAAAAACAATCTGTCATGAAAATCAGTAACTGATTAACTCACCTTCAGTAATGTCATATTCAAGAAATCATCGCTGCTATAAAGAAGGAAATTATTTCCGAAGCCTCCAATCACCTCTACTGGAGACAAGTCGAGGATAAACTTGTTCGGATAGGACTTGTTCGCAGACAGCACATCGGTGAGTTCATTAAAGTCTGTTTTTTCACCAAGGCCATAGACTAGAGCAGCTGGCTGTGAATCTGATTGTTGTACGTAACCATCCACGTGAATGACTTGTCTGAAAAGGCATCAAATATCAAGTTACACATGTTATACTCATACATTCATAATCATCATCTTCCATCCGAGTGAAGGAACGTGTCTTAAACGTTGGTGCTTATCTTACAGTAGATGAAATGAGACAGTTTACCACCTTCCACCTTCTTAAAATGGGAGCACAAGATGAGAGAAGTCTCTTCCAGGACTACCTTGCAGTGAACGACTCGTCATAACCTAAACCCTCAGTCTCCACAGTGATGGGCATTCGTAACGTATCCACGACAACAGGTAGCGGTGCAAGCCATATTGGATAACAGATTGTACTGGTGCAATTTTCATCTGAAAAAAGAACGAATTACTGTACTTTTTATTTGTAGTCATAAAATCCTCACATCAAAACATGTATTTAGTATTCCATCTGTTCATCAGCCTGATCCTACCCAAAAGAAGAAATTCACGGGGCAAAATTGCTGACCCCTTCTTCAGGTGACATCCAATGAAGAAGTTAGTTTCCATTCTCCCACTTAGACAAGCCCAACATTTTCCTTTTATGTCTCCACTTCTCCATTTATTCCTGGTCTTACCTGTCCCATTCGATTGATCAACCAGCAATCCTTCCATTCGGAGTTGGGTCACAACTGAGCATGTCGTATCATCATCTTTCTTAACACTCACAATAAACACAGGCTTTGTGCCTGTCAGGGCGAAACTGCGACCTCGCTCGACAGATATCTGTGAATCAATGGATATCCATCCATGAACGAATTCACATCAGCACAAACAGGCTTCACTGGTGTAGGCTTCTTGACAAAAAACATGCTGAACGAGTGGATTCTGTCATAGTCCTGACTGCGGCCATTACAAAATAGATTCCACCAGCAACATACAAAATTGCACTGGTAAATGAGCCAAATTTCAGGTTCTGCTCCAACAATTCATGTGCCTATAACCTGCCACCACTTACCTCCAATTCTTCACCACAGGCCACCCTTGCCCTCAGGTAATAGGGGAAACTATGAAATCCATCCTGAAATGAAAATTTTGGAATGTACATGTACAAAAGAATCATTGTGATACAAAACTCGAGAAGTTTCAGTCGAACAAGACATCCCATGAGAAGATAACAGGCCAAGTGTTATTCCAGAAATGTGCACACCACATTAATTTAGAGGTTTCTCAATATCAAGGAGGCTTTTACACTCTATGACAAGGACATTTCTTTCCCTTATTCATTCTGCTGCTCCTGAGTTTATCAGGGATCTCTCACTCCCTGCATACAACACACTAACCATGAGAGCAAGTGTAAGGGTCACTGATAACCTCTGGATGACTTGTAGCCTTTTTTGCACATTTTTTTCATTGCACTGGTTGGTTCAACTGAACTTCCCACTCTTTAAAACTTACACAGAACTGAATAAATTTCTGTGTGTGATTATTGAGGAAATATCACCAACACCTGTTTTAAACTAGGTACTGGTATAGGCTAATTTCATTAAACAATTATTGACTGTTACCTTCGGAGGATTCTGCAACAAATTTGGAATGTCTACGTCCCTAATAACATCAGTAATGTTTATCCTTTCAACTGTGTTGCCAACAATTGTCGATTCCTCCAATGGCCGATTCCACGTCACACAATCAACAAACCAGGAACAATCATACACAGTTCCATGCGAAAAATGATGGAGCAAGCACAATGTTATCACGATGTTCTTCATTTTGTCATAAGTAGCTGAGCAGAATCAAATTTCGCAAGTCTTCATCACCAAGTTACTTTTTTGTCTAGCTCCCTGAAAAAAGATATGTTTTTCAATTCATCTGTTCATATCACAATTATATACTAGGCCTGGACCTACTGTGAGTGTATAGGCCTAGGCCCACCAGGGGCGGATCCATGATTTCGAAAAGAGGGGGTGCGCTGTGCTAGAAACACTGAAATCTGTTAGAACTTCACAGTCGATTTTACAGATTTTTTTTGCCGAAAAGGGGGGCGTGCGCTGGGTATGCCCCCCTTGGTCTTGGATCTGCACCTGCCTAGGCCTACCCTGAAATGTAATTTGGGAGGTGCAGGTTTGTTAAAGGCTAGGGCCTAGGCCTATGTCTATTTGAGCATGTGAGTAGGCCTAGGCCTAGCCAACCAAATCCAAAGGCTAGGCCTACTCTCCATTCCACTTCTGAATGGCACGAGGTTTATGAACGATATCGCCACAACGGCTTGTAAGAAAAGGGCACCTTTTAATAGAATTAGGCCTAGGCCCTAGCATGCTAGGCCTAATTAGGCTAGGGTAATGGAGGGTATTTCCGGTCGGGGGGTATTATCGGACACTGGCTCTAAAATAAATTTTGTGGAGTATGCCACCCTCCAGTTCTTCTAAAAAGTAGATATTACAAATACCTTCAAGAAAATATGTATGTTTCCTGTGTTGGCAAGTTGTAAAAATTAGATTTTTGAAGTTTTCTGTGAAAACTGCACATTCTCATAAAATTAGGCTTCGGGTAATATCGGACATTTTTGGCGGGGAGTAATCATTATTTCCGATGGGGTATTAAACTGGTTTCTTGCTTTACTTGGCCAGGAACACCTATATTTGCATGGAAATAAAGCTTTACTATCATTTATTCAGTATTGACACAATAAAGCACTCATATCCAGAAGGTGACCGATATTACCCTCAGCTGACCGAAAATTGCCCACCCTGACTTTCTCTGCAAATAAATGATTACTCCCCACCAGGAAGTGATGTCATAGAGAGTCTGGTATTTTCTGGAGCAGCTTGGTCCAATTCATGATTGCAACCAATCAGAATCTATCTAAGGGATACACAGGGAACTGGGCGACCTATTTAGTCTTAAGTGTCCGATAATACCCAACTCTACCCTA
>NMRB01001746.1:116070-132451 GCA_002633025.1 Notospermus geniculatus | reverse complement strand
GTCTTCACTGCTCGGCGGTGCACCTGCATGGTTCATTGTACCACACAACTCACCCAGTGGTCCTGAAGAATATTTTACCCAACAAGAAGTGTTCTACATGTATTCCGATTCCTTAGATGCCGTTATGTGATGCTACTTCCAGTTAAGAAGAGTTCAGAACTGGTAATGCATTAAGCAGTTTAGAAATGTGGTTGGAAGCCATAAAGCAGTTCAGAACTGGTGATTGGAAGCCATAAAGAAGTTAAGAACTGGTGATTGTAAGGCATAATGCAGTTCAGCACTGGTGATTGGAAGCCATAAAGCAGTTAAGAACTGCAGTGGTAACCGATGAGCAGTTCAGAACTGTTATGGAAATCAGTAAACACTTCAGACTGGTAGTTGGAAGCTGATAGGCAGTTCAGAGCTGGGGATAGGAAGCTGGTAAGCAGTTCAGAACTGGTAGTTGGAAGCCAGTTAGCAGTTCATTGGATGGATTTTACATCACACTTGGGATTATAAATGACGAGAGCACAAAATGAAGACTACATTATGAATGAAGACTACATTATGGATGTATGGTTGTCTTAGAAGTCGTATCGTTTCCTTCTTTCGTTGAAAGTGCATTGTTGTCCTCTGTTGTTGTATTTGACACCAACACACCACCTCACCGAAAATAACAACATGTTGAGTTACACGTTATCACCAAAAAATCAGGTTGTGCATCCACCTTCAGTCTTGAGGCATCTTTTGGACTTGTTTTCTTACGAATGTTTTGTGGTTCTTTGATATCAGTTGAAGAAAAGTGAGATTGTCTGTGAGTCACCCATCTTTCGTAAGGTTGTATAGCCTTCGGAATGGACTGCAATTATTCAGTTGAGATATCCTTGCTAACAGCTCAAGGCCAAGACCAAGGGAGAAGGTGTTCCAGAATTGTGGTTGGATGCACAATCTGCAAATGACATACTTAAATTGTTGTGATCAGTAGTTGTGTTCACATTATGTCAACAAATCAGTGATGTCAATTTGGAAGAACTAGTTTGTACAATCTGGGATTTGGACATTAAAATGTATTCTGTTATAAATCAAGTGTCGTTCCTTCCTTAATACTTCTCGTTGCCTGCAACATGTACATTGTATGTGCCGACGAGGATTTCCACCAGAACTGCATTCGTTTCCTCACAGCGGGCCTGGTCCATCCATGCACACCATGGGAGTTTCTCACCAGGAATCGCGAGGTCCCGATTGGCTACTCACTACAATGGACCATCCTCCCACAGCAGGGTTTCTTACATAGCTTTTCTTCATCCACTCACACTTGTGTACAAGCATATGACGAGCAGCGAGACCAACGCCCTGCTATGGGATGATGCCATGGGACAATGTCATGGAGTAATGGATTTTCTACTGCTCAGTTATCACTGAGTTGACTGACACATTGTCAGTCAACCCAATTCATAAGACTATAACCTCTCAGAAGGAACAGAAGAACGAAAGTCTTACAAATACATTATTTATTTTATCACACAAGAATCCACGAGACAGACTGAGGCATTAACATTCGAAGCAATAAATTACTTGATGGATTTCCTAAGCTACCACAGTCGACATGACCAAATAAAATGGACATCATGTTGAGGTGCGAACATCACAAGATGCCAAGAAGATTCTGACTACTTAACAATGTCATGTACTTCTAAGAGTAAACATGCTCTGCCCAATTTTCAGCTGCAAGGCCTACAAGGAAGGAAGAAATAAGGACAAAATCACTACATGCTGAAGACAAGTTTAATGCACACAGTCAACATGGTCAAGCGTTCACATACCAACGTCGCAGACAATAGCATAAAGTCAATTCAATGCTCAATCTGGGTGCTGTAATGTCTTCGTATACCCAGCCTGATTGTGTGCTAGGTAAAGATATGTCTCTACTCCTGAATAATGGTATCAAATTTTCACATCTTACGTATTTCAACATGTCACAATGCACAATTGATAACTTGAGAAGTCCTCAGTAACATTTGATCAAAATTATGTGAATAAATATTTGACGACCTTGCAGTATCTGTCAATCTGAAATATATCCACACATGAACAGGTAACTGGATAGTAGAAATTGCCTAATATTTGAGCAGCATTCCTATCTTATTTGAGAACCATCGTTCACTTGCTGCCCCACTACTAAATGTCCAAACTAGGCTGGAGTCTCTGTCCAAAGAGTAACTGAGATGGGCAATACAAAGGATTCCTGGTTTCCAATAAGATAGGAAAGTGTGCTTGATTGTTCCGAGTCCCTCAAAAGGATAATTTTGCACCATATCCAAATGTCTGCTTCAGAGGATACCAGTAGTACCTCGACCAACCATCTTTCGTGGTGTCAAAATCACTACTTGGTATTCCTGTTTGTGTCAACACAAGTTCCGTTTCATCAAGCTTCTCAGAAATTTCTATTTTTACGTCTGAATAATGTTCCGCAGGCCAATCCTTCTTCCGCCAGCGCATTGAGATTTTTTCACTTGGGGACTGAAAAAATGTATGAAAAACAGATAAGGAAAAATCTTACCGGTTAATAACTTCGAATTTATTCAACAGACCGACGATTGTATGAATAGACCATTCGCAACAGACCCAAGTTCATTTCTGTAACCACAGTTAGCTCCAGTATCGTTTACATTTGGATGAGCAGGTGAACTGTAATCATTATCCCTCGAAACTCACCCAACAGATCATCTTCAGAGGAAAAAACTGACATTTTGTTCTTAATGAGTTGTTGTACAGTGAAGTACTTACCAATTCAGTAAATTCTCCAATTACGTTCCCGTGAATTAGAACAAATCGACCTCCCTTCTCGGCTTCGAACATGGTTAACGATTCATGAGTAAATGCCTGCACCAACTGGAAATAAGATCAACGATGTTAGCAAGACTCGTGAACACTGCTTTTCATCCTCTGATCATTCAACGCATAAAATGACTTATTGACTGTCAAAAAGGCACATTTGCGAGTCAACTGTATATACCAATAAATGAAGAAGCAAGGTACAGATTTTGCATACCTCTTGAGTTGTCAATGCCTTGTAGAGATCAGAAGGAGCACAATGAAACTTTTCCTTCATTGTCAATTTTTTTGTGGGAATCTTCATGCCAACATTGCCAGTCTTACACTTATCAGGGCTGACAACTGGTTGGTTGATCTTTTCCTTGGCTATATTCTGAAAGACAAACCAAGTGAATGACAAGTAAAATCTGACTGTCTATTTGTCAACACTTTACTTATACGGTAAATACCACTTACATACAATACTGTAATGAGGACCATAACCCACTGCCTCAATGGGTGTCACTAGTGGTTAAAACTATTGAAATGAAACTGACATCCAGGTCCTGATCAATTTCCCACACAAAGGGCATCCATTATATAGGACCTGGTTACGATGGGCTGCCCTCTATTATAGTAATGATCCCCATTTAAGTAAGCCAGACTGTTCCTTTAAGCCTCGTTCACACTGCAGGCGCGGTGTGATTCGCGCCTGATTGTTTCCACTGTTGAGCATATAGCTGTTCACAGTTGCGATGCGGAAAGAAGGTTGTAATCCTTTGTTCAGATCGTGCCGCGTTGCACCGTGCCTGCAGTGTGAACTAGGCTTTAAGATGCTTACCTGTGGTGTTTTATTGGTGTTCACTGGTTTCACAATGTCATTTTTTTGGTTTTTTGATGGCAGAATCATCCCCTGGCTGAATTCTGTTTTTAATTCTGTGATATATTTTCCTAATTGTTCTTTGATAAGCTCGCTCCCTTTAAGTCGCATTATCTCCTTGACTTTATGTGCTGGATCTTTTGTAGATGTCACTGTCACAGATACCTGCAACAAACCAACACATCAGCGTAAGTTGACAACAGTATTGAGAAGTTACAACCTCTGCTTTCTTCACTTATTCAAAGAAAGGCCCATGACCACGGCTGGAGTGGAGATGGGGTATTTCAGTATTGCAAACTACAGCAAAAGCAAACAGCAGGTATGCTATATCACCAAGGTGACACATGTACAATATCGAACTGGGTTTAAATTACCGGTACCATTGTCACATCTGTGAAAACGGCTCTTGAATGATCTCTGCAAAGCTAATCAACAGACTTACATCAAGTTCACTAGCATCATTTTCATCACTAAGATTTGGGATCTCCAACTTCCCTTTGTATTTTGTTTTGGGGTCTGTGTTTAGATAACCTGAAAAAGTAGAGTAATTAAACCATATAATGTACTTGAACCTTTGCTGCCAATTTATCAAATTTGCCGCCAAGTGCAAAGCAAACAGAAAATTAATAGTCCTCCAGCCCAGTCGGATTAGTATGCGAGTCTTAAAAACTGACCCCTCCCCATCCTGCTTGTGACTGTACATAGCTTATCACGGCTTACAGGGTTCTTTTTTCTACCCAAGTTCTTACCTGACCAGTCAGCTTTTATCTCCCACTCATAGAAGAATATAAGTTTTGCTTTCCTGTTGTTTGCACATGCTTCGCCCTCAATTTTGGATACTTCTGTTATTTCACAACAGCCTAGAAAAGGAATGAATAAGACTTAAGAACAATCTGTACTTTTATCTTCACAGATCCCAATTTCCAATGTGATACTGTCAGAGATCCCAATTTCCAATGTGATACTGTCAAAGTCAAAGACACTGATTACTTCGACGATGTATTAGGCCTATCCCAATGACACAACTCAACATGAGTAGTAGAGTACAGCGACTACAGGGAATATGTGTCAATGGTTCATCTCCAAAAAAACTATAAATAAGTCAAAGTCGTCTCCAATATTTGCAAATTTTGGACTCCACACCGGGGTCTTCTTCATTCAGGCATGTGAAATTACCTTCATCATCTTCTACTTTCAACCCCAATAACAGGTTTTTTATCTTCTCCCGTGACCAAGGGCTTGCATTCTTCTCTGTCCTGAAAAATATATCAAATTAAACTGTCATTGGACAAGCTCAGCTGTCAATTTGAATTCATGCAAAACCAGTCAGTCATAAAGTCATCACTGGTCAGCCGCCCGTACGCCGTATCGACTGTGGTGAGGCATGAGCCAAGCTACGCCTATAGGCCTACGGCCTAGCTAGCTAGGCCTAGCTCAAACATGTCAAAAGTCTATCTTGTCAGGATCCAGGTAGGCCTAGGCCTAGCCCAATCATCATAGGTCTATAGGCTAGGGCTATGTAATAGCAGGCCAATACATATGTATGTACAGCAGACATAGGCCTACATTGGACACCGACCGGCATCCATGACGACGTCGACACAGCACATGCAGCATGCATTGCTGACTGCATGAATGAAGACATGTATGTGGTATGCATGATCATGATTGGGACATTTCATCCGGCTTACCAGCTGCTTACCAATGCCAGTTGTTGGGATTTGTGGCATCTGCTCTCTCTTCGANAGGATGTATATGTCATTTCATCGATTTGCACGAATCTGGCTATTCTGGGCGCATTGATACAGAGGCCTATTTTTCGTGCGACTTCAAGTGACGGCAGAGGCAAATTTCGCGTCTTTCACGTCTCGCGAGATTTCTCGAGACACAAACATTGGAATTTTTTTTAAACCTCTCTAACAAAAGTTTAGTGTCCTCCCTTGAGCTGTGTGCAATTTCATTAAAATTGATTATTTCCTTCGGGTAGATATTGCGTGGCGGTTCGGCCTCAAATGTACACGAAATGTACAGGCGGTGTATTACTGTACTTAGCCCCTCTGTACCGCCGGTCGCCAGGCCAGTCACCGCCCTACCCCCGTCCCGCTTGCCACTCCCTCCACATGAGCGGAACCGGAAACGGTAACGCCACCTATTGTCAAACACGTGAACTAATCCTCCCAGCCATGAGTTTTGGGGCCCCGAATTTCAATCCAGTTCAATCGTAGAAAAAACCTCCCTGTCATGGCATGCAAACAGGTATTGTAGTCCTGAAGATCATCCGCTAGTATAGGGATAGGGTACTGTCAGCCCATGCACTGATGCAGGGTGTAGGACAGGGTTGCATGCAGAGTGGCCCTCCGCCGTGTGTCGCATGGTCGCGCGCATGCATGCCCATAACACATGTAACATGCATGACATGCAGCATGATGATGCACTGTGCACCCAGCCAGGACCTCGCGTACAACAATCATGACAATGAATAGGCCTAGGCCTTACACTTAAGTTACAGGGCTAGAATTAACCTGTGGCCATGGAGCCATTTGCCACGGTACCCTACCCTTTGGATTTTGTGCCCGTGGAGGAGGCTGTGACATGCTGGAAATGTGCACAGGACAAAACAGTCAAAAGCCAAGTTTTCTTTAGGGTAAACAGTCCAATTATCGTACACCTCTATGTTTCTGGCGATTTTCTGGGCTGGCCATTGGACCTGCCCACTTCAAAATGAGTCTGTGCTAAACCCCATCATCTTAAGGCCTAATTTGCATATTTGCGCATGCGTAGGCCTAAATGTTGTTTGTGACGGAAATAATGACCCATTTTCAAGAGACATGCAGATGTAGGCCTACCAATTATCGGACATGGATGCCCAGTTATCGGACAGTGACGATTTATGAATTCAGGTCACATTTTCACCAAGAAAAGCTATTTTTTTCTTGAAGAAAATAAAAAAAATCTGTCAAATAAGACATTTTGGATGAAAATATGATGAAAGATATTCCAAGGGTAAGAGATTTATTAGTGGACGATAATTGGGCAGCTTGTTTGTTGCAAGATGGCCGCCATCTTGCCCAGTTATCGGACGGTCTGCAAAATAACTGGAAAATGAATGGAAAAGTGGGGTGTACGATAATTGGTGACCGGACGATAATTGGGCCGTTTACCCCTATTAGCCTAGCATGATTAGGCCTAGGCCTAAATTCTATTAAAAGGTGCCCTTTTCTTACAAGCCGTTTTGTGGAGATATCGTTCATAAACCTCGTGCCATTTCAGAAGTGGAATGGAGAGTAGGCCTCCTAGCCTTTGGATTTGGTTGGCTAGGCCTACTCAAATAGACATAGGCCTAGGCCTAGGCCCTAGACTTTAACAAACATGTCCCTCCCAAATTACATTTCAGGGTAGGCCTAGGCAGGCGCAGATCCAAGACCAAGGGGGGCACACCCAGCGCACCCCCCCCCCTTTTCGGCAAAAAAATCTGTAAAATCGACCGTGAAGTTCTAACAGATTTCAATGTTTCTAGCACAGTGCACCCCCTCTTTTCCGAAATCATGGATCCGCCCCTGGTAGGCCTAGGCCTACACTCACAGTAGGTCCAGGCCTAGTATATAGTTGTGATATGAACAGATGTTCAATTGAAAAACATATCTTTTTTCAGGGAGCTAGACAAAAAAGTAAAACTTGATGATGAAGACTTGCGAAAGTTGATTCTGCTCAGCTACGTATGACAAAAATGAAGGACATCGTGATAACATTGTGCTTGCTCCATCATTTTTCACATGGAGCTGCGTATGATTGTTCCTGGTTTGTTGATTGTGTGACGTGGAATCGGCCATTGGAGGAATCGACAATTGTTGGCAACACAGTTGAAAGGATAAACATTACTGATGTGATTAGGGACGTAGACATTCCCAATTTGTTGCAGAATCCTCCGAAGGTAACAGTCAGAAATTAGCCTATACCAGTACCTAGTTTAAAACAGGTGTTGGTGATATTTCCTCAATAATCACACAGTACAGGAATTTATTCAGTTCTGTGTAAGTTTTGAAGAGTGGGAAGTTCAGTTGAACCAACTAGTGCAATGAAAAAAAATGTGCAAAAAAGGCTACAAGTCATCCAGATCAGTGGCCCTTACACTTGCTCTCATGGTCAGTGTGTTGTATGCAGGGAGTGAGATAAACTCAGGAGCAGAATGAATAAGGGAAAGAAATGTCCTTGTCATAGAGTGTAAAGCCTCCTTGCTATTGAGAAACCTCTAAATTAATGTGGTGTGCACATTTCTGGAATAACACTTGGCCTGTTATCTTCTCATAGGACGTCTTGTTCGACTGAAACTTCTTAATCTTGAGTTTTGTATCACAATGATTCTTTTGTACATTCCAAAATTTTCATTTCAGGATGGATTTCATAGCTTCCCCTATTACCTGAGGGCAAGGGTGGCCTGTGGTGAAGAATTGGAGGTAAGTGGTGGCAGGTTTAATCACATGAATTGTTGGAGCAGAAACTGAAATTTGGCTCCATTACCAGTGCAATATATCGTATCATCTTGCTGGTTGAATCTATTTTGTCCGCAGTCAGAACTACGCCAACTAGGACAGAATTCACTCTTCCAGCAAGTTTTCTGTCAGGAAGCGGACAAGTTTGTGCTGATGTGAATTCATTCATGCATATGCATTTATTCACAGATATCTGTAGAGCGAGGTCGCAGTTTCGCCCTGACGGGCACAAAGCCTGTGTTTATTGTGAGTGTTAAGAAAGATGATGATACGACATGCTCAGTTGTGACCCAACTCCGAATGGAAGGATTGCTGGTTGATCAATCGAATGGCACAGGTAAGACCAGGAATAAATGGAAAAATGGAGACATAAAAGGAAAATGTTGGGCTTGTCTGAGTGGGAGAATGGAAACTAACTTCTTCATTGGATGTCACCTGAAGAAGGGGTCAGCAATTTTGCCCCGTGAATTTCTTCTTTTGGGTAGGATCAGGCTGATGGACAGATGGAATACTAAATACATGTTTTGATGTGAGGATTTTATGACTACAAATAAAAAGTACAGTAATTCGTTCTTTTTTCAGATGAAAATTGCACCAGTACAATCTGTTATCCAATATGGCTTGCACCGCTACCTGTTGTTGTGGATACATTACGAATGCCCATCACTGTGGAGACTGAGGGTTTAGGTTATGACGAGTCGTTCACTGCAAGGTAGGCCTGGAAGAGACTTCTCTCATCTTGTGCTCCCATTTTAAGAAGGTGGAAGGTGGTAAACTGTTTCATTTCATCTACTGTAAGATAAGCACCAACGTTTAAGACATGTTCCTTCACTCATGGAAGATGATGATTATGAATGTATGAGTATAACACGTGTAACTTGATATTTGATGCCTTTTCAGACAAGTCATTCACGTGGATGGTTACATACAACAATCAGATTCACAGCCAGGTGCTCTAGTCTATGGCCTTGGTGAAAAAACAGACTTTAATGAACTCACCGAAGTGCTGTCTGCGAACAAGTCCTATCCGAACAAGTTTATCCTTGACTTGTCTCCAGTAGAGGTGATTGGTGGATTTGGAAATAATCTCCTGCTTTATAGCAGCGATGATTTCTTGAATATGACATTACTGAAGGTGAGTTAATCAGTTACTGATGATTTTCATGGTTTAGATTGTTTTTCCCTCTACCTCTAGCTGTTATCCTCTGCTGAGGTATAGTTTCCCCTCAGCTCCTGGTATCCCTTGCTTTATCCCAACTAATCCAGGGTGCTCTATTTCACGTCCTGCTCTTCNCCCCCCCCCCCCCCCCCGAACCAAAGTCGAGCAGACGTCATCGCTTTTCAGAATTTTCTCACTTGTTATGGTGTTGTGTGGAAAATATTTGAAGAAAGGTTGTTTCCATCAACCATCTGAACAATGTTACTTCAAATTCTTTCCTATTTATTTCCAAGGCTTTTAGAAAAATTCATCAAAAAAATACTGTACACTGTCTACTCAAACCTGGGGAAAGATGAGTCAAACAGCATATGATTTTTCAGGTGACACTGCCCAACACACCAAAAGTTTGTTCTGATACAGATTACTCCTCACCTGATGAGATCTTTGATGCTGTGGCACTTACTGACTGCATCTTGATGAGCACAACAGTAAGTAGCAACAGAATTCTGCAACTGCCACATTCAAATGACACATGGGTGGTGTTAAGCCAGTTAAAATAGAGTGACGTAGCAAGAGTCTCATGCTGAAGTGTGGATTGAACATGAGACTTACTGACTGCTAGCCAGAGACCTGAGCCCGCGCACTACACCGCAGCTGCTGCTGAGTCAAATACCAGTACTCTCTTTGAATTAACCTTTCAGGTTGGACTTGTACAAGTCGTGGGAAAGTTTTTATCATCAGTGTTGAAATTCAGCCAAGTGGCTCCGTGGAATTCTCGAGTCATCTTCAGCGAAGGTTGTGTGAAAGAGATAATCATTCCCAAACAACACATCCCTAAGTTTCACTTCGTCATACTGGTGACTGCTGACCATAAGGTGTATGTCAATGATCAACTGGGTGGCCATACTAATCAGAGTAAGTATAGTGATTTTATATGTAGTATTGTTGGTATTTATTTTCAGGTCCTGTGGGTTCTAGCAGTGTGATACCACACTATTGAACAGGGCCGACTGCAAAGAAAGTCCGATTGTGCTTTTGGTGCCTGTCGGCTGTTTAGTTAATGGGAAAATGTCTTATAACTAACTCCTGACAGTACGGTAACACTAGCGGACTTTCTGTGGGGTCGGCCCTGATCTCACAAAAATGTATAGCCTTAGCTAAGCTTATGAACTACTTTCGCCTGTACTGTAAAGAATGAAGCGTCACACTGAGGTTTTCTGCTTCTTAGTCTAAAGCTCTTTAACCTAAGTTCAAAGACATGTCTCGCCAGCTGGGCCAGAAGGAACATTGTTATGTTTCATTCATGCCGAGCTTCAGTCAGTTTTCGTCAGTCGCATAGCTAACTATGTCAATGAGTCCAAACACCAGGGTGTGCCCTGGATGTGTTTCATTACAGTTGTACCAAATCAGATAACTTCACAAATAAATGAAAACATTCCTCACAAGACAAAATTATACATCAACTGTATTTCATGATGAGCATTCGTTCCATGTTTCAGCAATAGATCTGACGTTCACTGAGATTGGCGGAGAAGATGGTGGAGTGTGTTCCTTCACTGGTGATTCTTATTGCCATGTCATATCAGTCGATATGCTACCGTTTGGATTTCTCAGTTGTCTCATATTGGTTGAAACAGGAGAAACACCCCAAACAGATACTTATAAACTACTCCATTACGAAGGTACAGTAGCGCTGAGATAAAAATTTGAAATTGTTGTATGATGTAGCAAGGAAGAGACTAATTTTTGACTAAGAGTAGCTTTCCATTGGAGCGTTTCCACGCGCGAGTTACACGTGCGGAGACAAGTGAGACGCGTGCATGTTTTGTAACCTTTTCCATTCATGCGTTACGACACAGATGGTTGGCGGCGAATTGGTACTGCCGTCGTGTTCCCCTGACGATCTGTGGCCGTGTACTTTCAACATGGCTCAGAAATCATGTGCATTCAGCGCACGAGTTGGAAAAAAGTCGAGATCGACTTTTTTTCCACGCGTGGGCCTATCGCTTGAGAGAAAAAAAGTTGATCGTCTCGCTATTGCCGATATGCATTCATGGATACGGCTAAATGAAAATAAATTGGATCGAATTTTCCGCACAGAATTCCACGCGCAGAAACGCTCCAATGGAAAGCCACCCTAAGACTGAATCCCTGCACTTAAAAGTTTCTTTTTCTGCAATGAGAACGCCTTGTCCCAAAAAAGTTCTGGTAGTCTGTCCATGATGGTCACTGCATCTGTTTCCACTGACTTGTCATTTCTGTCTGTCAGCTGGAGTGGAACCTGGTGCCTTTCACCTGGAAGATTCCGGGTCCACTCCCTGTGGTCAGACCTAGCTGCTCTTCGTGTTATAGAGAAGGCAACTGACAGCACAGGTTTTCTACCGCCACTCTGGTTTCCTCCTGTACATTAAATTCATCCAATGTTGTCTACAGAGCTAATAATGTTGTATTTGGTGCACAGTTCTCAATTCAATATTTACAGAAATTCCATCTCTCTTTACTTTAGATGGAAACTTTACAGTACTCTACACCATCCCGAAAAATGTGATGACCAATGCCACATACTCACAGCATGTGTTACTAACAGAATCAAAACGTATAAATCTTGAAGAACCGGCCATCTCAAAAAAGGTGCAGATCAAGAAACTATCAACCCCGGCTCATATTTCCAGCGAAGTATACCTCTGGGGGAGTCATCTTATTCAAAGGTAAGAGAATTACCCACTCTTTTTCAATCAGGTTGAAAGAAAGGAATTCCAGGGACTTTTATTATTCCAAAGACTCCATAGGATTCCTGGAACCGCACCTGGATCTGTAGTTGACTGATTCTGCATCATCATAACACTTTCAGTTCACTCCAAGGCCAATTTTGTTTGGAATAAAAAAAAAATGTAAAAAGCATGAAAGGCACCTGAAACCCCTCATATGGATATTCACTGGAAAGCTCTAAGTGAGCACTTTCCAGTTACGTTGATACCAATGTGGCAGGTTTTCTGAAAAATTTCAGAGATGATTGGTAAGATTGATTGGTCTCAACCAGATGACCTGATGGAAATCACCATTTCAGAACTTTCTGAGTTCTTTTTCCTTTGAATGACAAATATTCTCTTTCAGTTTTGATGCTGGCAAGACCTTCATCATTATGAGTAGCTATAAGAGCGACGGTGACATAATTCTGTTCACGTCATCTCTGGATGGTTACTTTATAATTCTTAATGACGAACAGGAGGTAAGCCGGTTAGCATATCCAGAATTGATGAGGGAGCTGACTGTCAAATATGATATTACCAGCTCTATCTGGACAATATTGGACCAATTAATATGCAGCAGGAGAGATCTGGAGTTGCCAAAGAAAACCTGCTCTCGCAGACAGTTGCTCCCTAATATTATACAGTAGAATCCGCGTAAATCGTCACCGTCTGAGTCGGATTTTTTGTCACTCGTCGATAAAACGAAAGTCCCAATTTTCTGTAACGTTAATTCCATTAAAACAAGAATCCTAAGTCGTCAAATATAAGTCGTCAAATCGCCTAAGTCGTCGCACAATGACGGGTCCCGTGTAACAGAAATTGCAGGTAATTCATGTCTCTAAGTCGTCAGATATAATGGTTTCGTTAACGGGCAGGTGGACGTCGCAAGTAAGTTCAGCTCCACCCCCAGCACGGTCCTTTTTCCCATAATTTAGGCAGAAAGATTGATGGAGAGGGGGTTCCCTGCGATTGTCTTGCTGTTCCATCGCAGACACAGATGATTCTCCGTGTATCTTATGTCGTCATTTTGCCGACATACAATCATAAGTCGTCAAAATGACGATTTACACGTAAGTCGTCATTTTGACGACTTATGCCACGTATGCGATAGTCGTCATAACTCTAAGTCGTCACAAGAAGCTTGGTCCCGAGAGTGACGACTTACACGGATTCTACTGTATTTGGCTAATGACAGGGCTCACACTTGGGTCTAAAATTCGGGAGAAATAATGTCCAGCCCTCAAAATTTTGGGAGACTTCACTTTCAAGAGGAGACTTCATATAAAGTTTGTTGGCGACATATCCAACAAAGTTGTTTGATTTCAGCCTCTTTGCAAGAAATTAACACTTAAATGATGATATTTTAGGGCATTTGGGAGCAGATTTGGGCATTTTGGGGTGCAGGAAATGCTTCAGAGGGATCATATACCCCTAAAAAAAAGTTTTTTTTGGCGACTTTATGTCTCCATGGGAGTTATTTGGGGCGAACTTTTCGCCCCAAATATGAGCCCTGTAATGAGTCAAACTCCGTGGACGGATGGAATCCAGAACCACACATGTGGCAGGTGTGGATATTTCCAACGACAGTGGACACTTTTAGGACCTCAAACATGACTTGTTTCATGCTGCTCATTTCAGATCTGGGGTGGTGTCATGGGAAGTCGCTCTGTGTCAAGGATATACCCCTCCCTTGCTTGGAGTTTGTACATTTTGACCAACGCGCATGAGTTGCTTGGGAAAGATTTCAAGATAATGTCATTGTTCTTTGACACTGACAATAAAATCAACCAGGTAAGAAATTTTGTGCTCATGCCAAGTAGAGTCACTGCTTCTGACTTGTGCTCTGGTAATAGGAGCAGTCAGCCGTGCGTATTGCCAAAAGATGGCAGCAAAGTTCTAGCGGACCAGTACACAGGAAAATCCACGTGACTGGTGCTCGATCAAGAATGAATGGGTCCGCTATATGCATTGAATTAGGCTGTAGTGACACCTATTGGTCAACCTACCAACAGCTCCTATATCCACAGACTCATGAAGAACAACAGACAGATAGATCAAAAGAGGTCTACTCATGTACAAAATATGTAGTGTATGTCTATTTTCAGCTGATAAGTTTTAAGAACAATGTGGGCAACATCACCATCTTGCACAGGAAAGTTCCTGGCATAGAGATGTTGAACAGTGTCGCTTTTGAGGGGGTCGTTCTCAAAGAGCCATGGGAAATGTAAGTAACTACCGGTTCCGTTCTCTCAGAAATTTACGGATGGATGGATGGATGCATAGCTTGCATTTTGGACTGGGTCCTTCAGTGCCATGCAACTTGACTATCACAGTGCCCATTATTCACTAATGCCCCATTCACACTGAGCTAGTTCTCAGTACATTCTTGAAAATTTTGCCCAATGGGCTGAAACTGTGTGCGAACGGAGTGGACGTAGTAGCAACTTTTTACAAACTTCATGGACGGGAAGGGTGCTTTAGAACATCGAAGCATTATTTGGCCAAGGGTTACACGTTCTAGCCCGTTTTACAATTTTTTTCGGACGGGGCAGGACGTTTTGAGAGCTACTTCAGTGCGACAGGCCCTCAAACTTCAGATCACCTCCCATGGTACATGAAGTTGTGGTTGTGTGGGTGTAGACTTCATCAGGTGCCTACAAACATTGCGAGAGGAGTGTAGGCTATGCGGCACATGAAGAATTTTCCTAGGCCACCTCACACGGCGTTTGTGAACTTGCCACAGAGATGAAGAAGCCATGTCACATTGTGTCTGTGAGAATGGACAAGATTTCTTTAAAGCTGATGTTACTGGTTTCAGGTCGGATGGAAACGTAAGCAAAAGTGGCTTAAACTCAAGAGAGAATGACTGTCCATTTCACAAGCTGGCAGTTTCCATGCCACAGAATATTAAAGAATTGGTCGCACAAGAAGTTAGTATCATTTGCACTTATCCGAAGTTCTGCTGTTCGTTATTTGACGCTAATGTCAAAACAGCGGGAATAGAGCTAGGAGAAATTTGACTCTAATTTTGCAATTGGTTTTATAGCTCAACTTCAGCTACTGATCTTAACTGTACCCAAGGTCCCACTCATCCCACTTTTAGGGTGGGAATTGGTGCTCAACATGGCAATTCCTTCATATACTACTGTTTGACACAATGGTGTCCCAATTCCTCCCTGTCCTGTAAACTCACTAAAAATAATCAAGTCGTTGTGAATGGCAAGATAAAAGGTGTCTGAGTTAGGTATCTCTTCTAAGGTATCATTCAACTTTTTCTGCCATATTTGTGGACGGTATTACCCATAGTCATGCCATAATCATTCTTAGCTCTTTGTTGTTGATATCAGTAAACTTGTGTCATGTTTATGACAAGCAGCAGCTACACCGTATCCGCCAATTAAAAAAAACCTTTACATGTATGTATTTTCATTTCTATGTTGTCAGCTTTTCAGATTTGGTCCTCCAAGGCAATTCTATGGTTATGGCCACAATGCTGGTGCATTGAAAGGAGCCATGGCCCACCAGGCAGTGACTGAGCTACTCTTCAAGAAAGAACAGGCACAAGATAGGATGTATTCGGATGGCTTCAACAGCCGGACTGCCCGTTGGAAGAGTGAGCGTGGCTTACAGAGCACTGACGGGGTGAGCCTGTAGGGGTATTGATTCTGGGCTTGTCTATTTCCTTAATCTAGTAAAAATCAAAAATCTAATAGAAATGCAGGTAATTTTGTCTTTATTATCTGAATTTTCTCAGCCAGATAGGCACTGTTAAGCCTGAACTGTGGCACTCTATAGAGTTGCCTCCGGTATGTGAACGGAACAGTAAAAATGATTCTGAAGAAAATGCCAAAGCCCCAACTGATCCCATACAATGTGTCCACCAAGGCAGTGACAGTGAAGTTAAGTCTGACTTTGTATTTGGATGGTCCATCACTCGTGACTCTGACTCTTTCACTTTCAGGCATATACCGAGTATAGATTCACAAATGGCCTCATGAGAGATGGGATTCATCTTGACACTAATGAATATGCAAAGGTAATGTACAGTACATAAATGAGGACTAGTCAATATGTAAGGTGTGAAGACAAATGTTCATAAATGAATATGTAAAGGTCATGTGTAGAAAGGAAATAATGTTTGATAGTGGACCTATTGGTTAAATCCAATTTGGCTCGACTGCTAGTGTGATCCCTAAACCATAGCTGTTGAATGACCTTTGAAGGGTTACCGTAATTGAAATTGCTTAACTTGAGAGATGGGGATGAAGATGGGGATTTTGCCTAGTGGTTAAGGCGTGCTGCCCCTGAG
>NMRB01001746.1:52888-115089 GCA_002633025.1 Notospermus geniculatus | reverse complement strand
TCCGTCGTAGTCTGTTAGCAGGGCACGTTTCGTAACCGCTGGACCTATTGACACCAAACTTGGTACATATGTGCCCCTAGGTCAGATGACCTCAGACACCAAGTTTCGGTCCGATCTGATTCCTGGGTCGGCCACCAGGGGGGCTTAACCGAAAACCTTTAAAGTGCAGTTTCGCCTTAACCGTTGATCGGATCATCACCAAATTTTTATCGTAGGTACATCTGATGAGAATACACGACATATTACCCGGGTTTTTGATTTGACGTAATTTTCAAGGTCACAGAGGTCAAAGTTCGAAATGTCATTGTTGGGCGGCACGTTTCGTGGCTATTTGTCCTGGATTGTTCAAATTAGGTGTGATGATGTATCTAGGTGCCCTCTATGTATGTGGCGAATTTCGGTCCAATCGGACTTCAAATATGGCCACCAGGTGGCTATCTTGGAAATGGGGCGTTGGCCCATAGCTCGTTAACTACTGGAGCTAGAATGTTCTGAACTTGAACAAGTATGTATCTTTGTAGCCTTCATGTGTACAGCAAATTTCAGCGGGATCAGACGTCATAGACCGCTGCCAGGCAGCCATTTTGGAAAACGGAACTTTGACCCGTGTGACCGATAAAGGTGGTTCAACTTGAAAACTCGTATAATATGTCATGTGTCTTCATTAGATGTACCCATGATACAAATTTGACGATCCGTCAAATAATAAGTTAGTTATTGTACTTTTTGTATGTTTCAAATGGAGCCATCTAGTGACTATATAATGAACTACAGTATATCTCACCTAGAAACCTGTTATCATTTCATGCCCCTTAACTTGAGAGAGGTGTCAAATTTGCAGTGTAAATGCTCATACTTAGAGTTGACAACCTTAATCTAGCATTTATGGCCCCATCCAGGGGTTGAAGGGGTCAGCTAGCATTTGTGAGAACTCTTGAAGTTTTAGCTCATTTTTTTCAGGAATTTGCCCCACAGAATGATCAGTTGATTCATCTACCAGATCTGATCTATCTTGACCAGAACATGACTTGCAATTTCACTATTGAACTCCACCTTTCATCTGATACACACGATGTCCGTATGCATGGTATGTATGATAATACTCTTGGTGCTGCCAGAATGGCAGTGTGTCGCAACTGTCATGATTGTTGGATTGAATCCTTGTAATGTCATTGTTGATTCCTTACAATGTTCTATTGATCTCTGCTACCTGTAAGATTTCACTTGGGTATCTGGGGTAGCGAGCATTTAAGGGGTCGTAACCCCACGTCAGGCCTAAACCAGGTGTAATGCTGGTCGTGGCCCTAATCCTCATAAAGGTAGACGTACGCTGCATCTAGGTGTATATATGGGCGTAAGCCTACGCCTGCTCATTACCAGGCATAAAGCCATATACGCCTGTCTTCAGTGAAAGCAGAGTTAGCCCACGTCTCATTTTTAGCTCACCCGTGAGCTATAGTCGTCACGCGGTGTCCGTCGTCCGTCGTCGTCCGTCGTCGTCCGTCGTAGTCTGTTAGCAGGGCACGTTTCGTAACCGCTGGACCTATTGACACCAAACTTGGTACATATGTGCCCCTAGGTCAGATGACCTCAGACACCAAGTTTCGGTCCGATCTGATTCCTGGGTCGGCCACCAGGGGGGCTTAACCGAAAACCTTTAAAGTCCAGTTTCGCCTTAACCGTTGATCGGATCATCACCAAATTTTTATCGTAGGTACATCTGATGAGAATACACGACATATTACCCGGGTTTTTGATTTGACGTAATTTTCAAGGTCACAGAGGTCAAAGTTCGAAATTTCATTGTTGGGCGGCACGTTTCGTGGCTATTTGTCCTGGATTGTTCAAATTAGGTGTGATGATGTATCTAGGTGCCCTCTATGTATGTGGCGAATTTCGGTCCGATCGGACTTCAAACATGGCCACCAGGTGGCTATCTTGGAAATGGGGCATTGGCCTATAGCTCGTTAACTACTGGAGCTAGAATGTTCTGAACTTGAACAAGTATGTATCTTTGTAGCCTTCATGTGTACAGCAAATTTCAGCGGGATCGGACGTCATAGACCGCTGCCAGGCAGCCATTTTGGAAAACGGAACTTTGACCCGTGTGACCGATAAAGGTGGTTCAACTTGAAAACCCGTATAATATGTCATGTGTCTTCATTAGATGTACCCATGATACAAATTTGGTGACGATCCGTCAAATAATAAGTTAGTTATTGTACTTTTTGTATGTTTCAAATGGAGCCATCTAGTGACTATATAATGAACTACAGTATATCTATCCTGTTTGGAAACTCATGGTGAACCACTGGAGCTATTGACTTCAAACTTCACACATATGTGCCCCTAGGTCAGATGACCTCAGACACCAAGTTTCGGCCCGATCTGATTCCTAACTTCGCCACCAGGGGGGATAAACTGAAAACCTTTAAAGTGCAGTTCGCCTTAACCGTTGATTGGATCATCGCCAAATTTTTATCATAGGTACATCTGATCAGGATACACGACATATCACCCGGGTTTTTGATTTGACACAATTTACAAGGTCACAGAGGTCAAAGTTCAAGAAAAGTAACGAACCTGCCACAGTTCTTCATTATTTCACCGAGCATCTTCATATCTTACATAAACATGTATTAGAGGGCTACCTTCAAAAATACCGAGTTTTGGTCCGATCGGACATCCAATATGGCTGCCAGGTGGCGTATCCTGAAAATCATCCAAGTGCTATAACTCAGGAATGGCTTGACCGGGAGTGCTCAAACTTGATATTTACCTCCCTCTTGGTGACCTTTACAAGCACGTCAAATTTCGGCCTGATTAAATTTCCAATATGGCCGCCAGGTGGCATAACCCAAAAATCATCAAATGTGCTATAACTTGGGAACGACTTGACCCAGAGCGCTCAAATGTGCTATGTGGCTCCCTCTAGATGACCTTTATGTGCATGTGAATTTTTGGCCTGATCGGACATCCAATATGGCGCCAGGTGGCATAACCCAACAATCATTGAGGTCCTGCAAATTGGGAATGACTTGACCCAGATTGCTCATAACTGACATGTACGTCTCTCTTTGTCATTACACCATTCTGTCCAAATGGGTGAGCACATGGTCCATGGACCATTTCATTCTGAGCATTTGTAGTCGCATTGCTTAGTTTGCTTGTCAAAATGTCCTTTGACTGAGCAAATTCATCTACTAACACAATTTTCCGTCCTCTGAGAAATTGGCCTTCCTCCGTTTCGCCTTGGTTTCACGTCCTGCCATTGCGAATTAAGACGACGCAGTGTCTGGAGGTGAAGGAAGTCGAACCCGCACAATAGAAATCCAAGGCCACATAAGCTTTTCAGTGAGCAGTTACATCGTAATGAACCATTATATCACTGTTATAGCTTGATGCAGGCGTTATGTCAGTATGCCTCGTTTTATGCTCCCTTCCTAAAGTGATGACCTAACGTTTATGCTCGTCGACTAGAAACTTACACCCAGTCCTATGCCTGCTTTTATACCGAGGTTTACGACTACACTTACGACCCCTTTATGCTTGCTACCCCTGGTCTTTGGCATGCCATAAAGTTGCCTCAGTCTTAGACTGGTTCCCATCTTTGTCACTCCCAGTGAGCGCGTGGCAAAGATGGGAACCAGTCTATCTCAGTCTGGTGTGTCTGACTGTAATAGGGCTTATAATGGTTCTTCATGTCAAGTCAAAAAGCTTCTTGTGTTCCTATTCTTGCTAATGTTTTTAAAGCTGTTCATATATACATATGTGTATTTCTAGAATCAGATGAGATTGACATACACAGTGTTGAGGAACTTCATATATCCATGGAGGTTGTCAATTCAAGTTTGTTGACCACGCATATGAAAAGAACAGAAGTTTATCAACTGGAAAAAGCTGTGTATGAGTTGAGCGTGTCTCCGTCAACATCTCTGAATATGCAGACGTTGCCAGGGTCAGGTTTTCTCACGGCCTGCGTTCATCTGCACGTTAAAGATTCTGATGCCAAATGTCTTGAAGAGGTCAATGGTGGAAAAGAAGTGCAGTCTGTGGTAAGAGTGACCTGGTTTCACACTGATTGTCACTCAAGGTCTTTGGTTGTCTTTGATGTTTGAAATTGTTATTAGCTCTCACCTTGGTCCGGGCCCCATGCCCCCTCCTGGATCCGGCCCTGCCAATGATGATCATTTGCGACAAGTGCCTGCTTTTGCTGGAGCTGGTCAGATATGTATAACTTAACTATTTTGTTACAATGCTTGTTGTGAATTCTTGTTCTTCATCATCTTACCAATACAAGGATTACTGTCTATTGCAGTGCTTCACGTTTGAAATCTGCAGGAGCTCAATCAGTTGAGCTCCTCAAAGGCTCGAGGAGAGCTGTTCACACTCGTGCAGGAGAGCTGTTCACACTCGCACCTGGACTTCAAGGATGCCGAGGAGCGCAGTCAATCGAGCTCCTCGGCGCAATTTTGCGGGTGCACAGGGGCGCAAGCGTGATTGCGCCCATCTTACGTGAAGCACTGCTTTTGAATTAGGTTTTCTTGTGTAAAATGAATTTGATGCACTTTTCAGGGTTCTCACAAGATGAGTGTGCACTTGGGATGTCCTCCAAATTATGATCTGATGTTTGACAGCTTCGCGGCGTTGAATGCAACACGAAATTCTGGCTTGGGCGAATATCCTTGGGACTGTGTAGAAGTTGATCCAGATTTTCCTTGCTTTTACTATGGAAATGGTAGGTATCTTCTTCAGTTGTGGAATGTGTCTTTGAATCTTACAAAATTCGTGCATGCAGTTATTTACGAAATTAAAGGTTTTATCTGTGCATTGTTCCTATTTATAAGCATTGTAAGGTGCATATTTTTGCACTAATCTGTATTTTCTGGACTTGCGCAAACTTCCACGGAAAGTTCAGAGTGAGCAAGAAATTGTGGATCGGTTGGCAGGTTCGGTGATTTCACTGTCGACATGGACCCAAGTCGCTCATCCCGTTAGATATTCAGGTCCGTGCTGCCGAAAAGTCCCGTTCTTGCATTTAGACATAACGCGACGATGAAACGATAATTGCAGCAGGCGCTTCTTTTCTTATCAACTGTTCGTCGGGAAACTTGACGCACACATACTGTCAACATTCGGTAATGTGCCAGGCTTCACAAAATGCTGACTTCAGCGTACCGGTATTATTTTTGCTGATATATCTGCATTGCATATTCACATTGGAATAGAGGATTCATTCAGCAATGAAAAAGTTTCATTGCGAATTGGTGAGTCGTCTTAAGACCTATCTGCATGCTATTATTATTAGCTCACTCGTGAGCTATAGCCATCACCTGGCGTCCGTCGTCCGTCGTCGTCGTCCGTCGTCGTCGTCCGTCGTCGTCCGTTATCAGGGCACGTTTTGTAACCGCTGGGGCTATTGACCTGAAACTTGGTACACATATACCCCTAGGTCAAATGACCTATGACACCCAATTTCGGTNCAGGTAGGCCTTAGCAATGACATTCAGTTCTAGCAGTGTTCACCATGCATGCATGTTCACTGGTTGTATGACTGTTATTAGGCCTAGGCCTATGCTGATTGCTGTGTCAGGGGGATCTGATGATGTTGCCTTTGTTTGGACAGGTAGGACTAGGCCAAGGCTTAGGGTTTTTGATACCGTACTTTTTTTGGCCTAGGCCCTAATAATGTTAGCAGGCCAAGGTCATCAACTCATAGGCCTACAATCATGATCAGTCGAAGGCTTTGATGGGCCCAATCCAGGCCTAGGGCCTGTGCCTAGACCTGTGCCCCCCCCCCCCAATAGTGGTACCGGTATTTTGATGGCAATGCACTTCAGATGCCTGGGCCTACAGGCCTACCTTGCCCTGTTAGGCCTACCGTAGCTCTACAAAATACATGTAGGCCTAGGCCTCGAGGCCTACACTTGAACATGCAGTTGTCATCTGGACATTAACCCTAACCAAGTTTCAGTCCGACTTGACCCAGATGTTCGCTCGTATGTGCCTCTCTGTAATTACACTATGTCAACGAGTGAGCACATGGTCCATGGACCATTTCATTTTCCTTACTGCGCTATTAGGCTGATTCACTGAAGTACTGATGTGACTGCAGTTTCCAGCACATCACCTTGCAGACGACATCAGTCATGACAAGTTACAAGTGTTCTTCCTTCGTTCATTTGGGGATAACTTTCTGCATGTGTAAGCTTTCAGTAAATATTTTTAAATCACCTAACATGAAAATTGATTGATACACATTTGTTTTTCAGTGTTTTACCCATTCTTCAAAATCGTAGACAAGGCCTCGGGAAATTCTTGGAGATTTGAAGGAAATTATACTCTGATTGTCGTTGGCGGTAAAGCAGTTGATGAGGATGTCTATGAGCAATACTCGGCAGAAGAGATACTCGTTTACAACCAAGAGAAATTTCAGTACGTGGTGTATTCTTGCTTATGGTATTGTGGACAACCTGCCCTGGTACCATGCTGTTGTAACTGTAATCAGTGTTTGTATATGTGAACCATCACAGCAAAAGCAGTACGCATGAAGCTCAGAAGGTGAGCCTCAACGAATTAAGATGACACCAGGAGAGAATAGAAGAAACAGATCGTTTCAGATTTCATAATATACAGACAGTATTGAAACTGACAAACATTTGGCCTCATCCCGCCAAGCTGAAAGCGACATGCGCCTGGTTTTGCTGTGACGGGTCACATATTAGGACCTATCTTGATCTTGTACTTTCTACTACATATATAGCTAACAGAATTCCTTTACTAGTATTTCACACTATTTTAACTCTCTTTACCACACCGATGTCATTCTCCATTTGATTTTGATTTCAGGACGGGTCAAACTCAAATTTGGATGCCATTTAATGAGACTTACGTCAATGAGAATGGCTGGTTTGTCTTCTCACACCTGAATAATGCCATCACGTAAGTGTCTTCCAAACTAATTTTCAGCTTAAAGAGTCACAGTATTGCCACTTTTTGCTGACAGCCGACACCACCGGTGGTGATTGCATCAGTCTCCAAAACTGTAGTTTTGCCTTTTGATTACAACAGGATGCATACGTGGATACTCTAGGAACGAGATTTACTCTATATGGGGCGAGGTTGAGCGATAATTGAAGTGCAGGATGAAGGAATAAAGTCCGGCAACATCTAAGCGTGACCCAATGGAATGCAGAAGTTAGGAAATTGATAGTTGGATTTTTTACGGACCTTTAATCACACGCTGCTCTTGAATAACCAGTGCACAGTGTGAACAATCGGGGAATGACTACAAATGGTAACGGGCAAGATTAAAAACCGCAAAGCTCTGCCACATTACATGACTTCCGCATTCCATTGGGTCACGCTTAGATGTTGCCGGACCTTTAATAGCCTCGTTGGGTTGTAAGATTAGAAACATACCAGAAACCATGTTCCTGTAGCCCAGGTAGTGGGGCATGTCTCTATTGCTCTGGTGATAGCAACCTGTTGGACTCAGAAGCAGAAGGTCTACTAACCATTTTTCTTTCCAGTTGGACATGCTTGGTCAACTCACCATGTGCGTTTATCTTCCCTAAACGCATCGGTGATGCACCGGAGTATTTCTTCGAATTGGAATTCTCCAACATAGATGTTGTCTCCAGCACGTTTTGTGCATTCAGGAAGCGATTCAAGGTTCATGTACATGGTATGCCAATGAACATGACCATCATGCCACTTTATATTGTTGGGGTGAGTTACTTGCTTGGTATTGTGCTTTGAATCAAACCATATAAGGTGATTTAAATATTGCAGGCTTTGTCTCTGAGATGATATCATCTTACTATTCTGCAATGAGAGACTTTACTGCCGTAAGAGGCCACCACCAGTTTACGGTTCTAGAATGTCACAGAATTTGACGTTACAGAGAAGTACATGCCACAACATCATCCATATAGTGACGTGGAGGCCTTGGCCTACATCTGTGATGTCAAATTTTTGATGTTCTAGAACCGCTAACTGGTGGTAGCCTCTTCTAACAGCAGAAAGGTCTCCCATTACCAACTAGGCCTACATTTGGTTAAAGTTCAAGTCCTTCAGAAATACGTAATGCTAAAGTAGCCTATATTGAGTTAATGTAGACACAGCACGCAGCTAGGTGGGCTCATTTAAACTTCGAGATAGAGTGACCTCGGCTGATGTCCAGATTATCTGCCATCAGTTAATACACTGAAATAGAAACAGGTTTATAAGGTGAAAGACATCACTTCCTACCATATTCAAACCCAGTTAAAACACTGAGGTGGAATGAGGTTATCGCCACTTCTCCACGGAAAGATGTCGCTGGGACCGTATCAGGCCTTTCCATTGTCTTCAGGACGTCATCTCCGTGGCAATACGAGGTGCGAGCATGAAGCCACAACGTCACGGTAGTGTAACATTGACGTTCCGTACAACTGTCACAGTGGAAAAGATCATACGGTCGCAGCGCCACCCCGATGATAGAAACACAATGGCTACAACCCCATTGGAGACTTAGTCCGCTGAAGTCACTGATCCAGCTGTGAAGCTTGAAAGAGCTCAAAACGTTTGACTTAGGAATGTCTGTACCACTTAGGAATGTCTGTTTTCAGGAATGACCATTTTCTGTTTCTTTTCAGGCCACCACTTCAATCTTGGTTCTCTACATCTTCATTTACTGGTTGTGCCATCGCAGTAATCATGCAGGTTACAACAAAATGATGGCGATTTTCTCTAAGATTGCATCAGCAATAAAACCTAAGAAAACTGAAGAATGTAAGTGTGACAATAAGATTTAGAAATAATTACATACCAGTTATTTTAAAAAATATCAACATGCATGAAGGTTTTTTCAGAATCTTTCAATATTTCGAATGGATTTCTCTTCCAGTGCCTGAATATCTATCAAAGATGAGCCTTGCTGCTGGAAGTAGTCTGTTTGAAGAGGCTGAGCAAGGTGAGTAAATTGAAATTATCGATCATTGTTAAAGATAATGTATCACAGATATTTTCACGGGCCCCGAAAATCATTGTTTTACATTTTGTTTGTTTGTATCCAGTCTTTCTTTGTCTTAGGAGTAGGCCTAATTTGTTGGTGGCATGCCCCTCTAGAAATTCTTTTGATACTGAAAGAATTCAATTTGGTGGATTGGCATGTACGAAAAGTCCAAAATAACATAATGTAAACATCCAAGTTTACAAACATTGAATATACGGGAAAACAAAGAAGTCATGATACATTATCTTTAATGTGCATAATATTTGCTGTTACAGAATTGTGTGAAACATTGGCAGATTTAGATCAAACTACTTCGGAAATGGAACGTCTCAGTATCCAAGTCAACAAACCACCATCTTTTCCACCAGTTGGTGGAAGCTCCCGTATGGTTTATGATAAAGAGAGCTTGAACAAGATGCAGGAAGACTTAGCATCTTTTGATCTTCTTGGTGAATCAGATGAGGAAGAGAATGGGAGATATATGAGAACAGAGGTTTAAATGCAGTTTCAGGAGGTGAGGAATTCAGTACAACCTGAAGAGGATTTGGCGATGGAAGCAGAGGAATTCAGTACAACTTAAGAGGATTTGGTGATGGAAGCAGAGGAATTCAGTACAACCTGAAGAGGATTTGGTGGTGGAAGCAGAGGAATTCAGTACAACCTGAAGAGGATTTGGTGATGGAAGCAGAGGAATTCAGTACAACCTGAAGAGGATTTGGTGACGGAAGCAGAGGAATTCAGTTCGACCTGAAGAGGATTTGGTGATGAAAGCAGAGTTCAAAAGTTACCAGTGGCATCGACTGTTTGAAAGTGCAATTATCATGCATGGATTTGATGTTATCAAAAATAGATGAAATAGATCTCTTATCAATTTTTTATGTTGGTAAGGTTCTTCTCAAAATTAGCAGAATCAAAGCCATTTACAATACTTGATTTACTGTCATTAAATCAAATATTTGCTTGTTTGTTAGTTCTGTAATAATGTATTTTTTTGATGTTAATAAATTCTTGATAATGTTGGTAGTTATGTCATTCTGTTCTTGTATTCTGTCTTGAAATTGGTCTATTTTTCTATGTTTTGTATGAAAAAATATTCATGTATTTCTTGTTTTTTGTGTTACATATCTGTGCATGTGTTCTATTTGTAACAAAATGCAATTGTTTACATATTTACATTGCATACCTGTGCATGTAATTACTTTATTTGTAACAAAATGCGATTATACATTTTCATTTCAGAAATATACAATGTAGATTGAGTGACATTGCATGACATATCTTGTAATCTTGTTGACCCCACACCTTGGATTTTGCCCCTTAATTCGGTTGATATACATAAGTTATCATGGTTATATATAAGTAGTAAATGCATCTCTCCAGTATCATTGATTTATATACATGTATATTAATAATTACTCTGATAGTGATGATGAGTCCAACGTGTTTGCCTCTAAATCTCTTCGGACGTTCCATCAGCTTACTTTTGGCTTGTTGCACAACCATAACTTTTCAACATGCCTCCCTCTGTATGTTGAATGACAGTTATGATACTACCAGTAATATTTTAGCGTTGATTCAATGTCTGAGTCTATACTCGAGCAAGGTGTGCACTGGTGTTCCATTGCTCTAACCCCCCCTCTGCCAGATACACACCCACCTGTTTCTCCAACATGCCTGCCACTGTTAGAGGAAGCCATTTGTATTTTAGTGTTTATTCCATTGAGGTAACCCCAACCTTAAAATCATCCTTAAATGAAACATCCATACTGTGGTCTAGTACTAGTATTACATGAAATAGTTTTCCACTTTAACACTGGCATCCAGTCTGTTTGTCGTCAGTCTGTTTGGCGTCTTGCTCATTTCCAAGGCGGACAGTCTCCGTATCTGGTTTAACTGAAAAGAAAAGAACTTGCCAAGATATTACTTTAGAAAACAAATTTGTGACCCTCCACAGCCAAACCAGTCGCATGTCGATCAGAAGGTGAGCCCCAACGAACTAAGATGACACCAGGAGAGAATGGAAGAAATAGATTGTTTCAGATTTCATAATAGACAGACAATATTGAAAGTGACAAACATTTGGTCTCAACCTGCCAAGCTAAGAGCGACATGCGACTGGTTTTGCTGTGGAGCGTCACATTTATCAAAAAGGTATGAGGTGTGATATACTTCATATATGCATGATCATTATGGTCCCTACATATCAATGTAGGGACCATCTTGATATCACTGGGTAGGTAGGAAATTTTTCTTTCTTTCTTTCTTTCTTTCTTCCACACTCAATTAACACACGATTGCAAGAAANGTATGAATTGGCCCTAAGTAAAGTCAACCATTCACCTAATTTCCATGAGTTAATGTGGACCGCATTTCGAAGACTCATTGTTCATATCTCTTTAAAAATTCTTCCCTGTTTCAAACATGGTCACATAGCATTACCTCTAATTTTCACCTAGTACAGTAAAGAGGCAGTTTTATCAGTTACTGTATTAAATTGAAGATGTAAAAAGAAATCAACTAACCTACGTTCTTGCCGGTTTTACTGGACGTCTCGACTACTCCTGCTGCATTGAACTCTGAATGAAGCAAATGAACGTGACAGGGTTTTCTCTTGGAGTTGAATGTAAATCGTAGGCCTATGTGAATTGAATTCCAAGTCCACGCTTGTGCAAAGGTGCCGTCAACGGTATTGCCTCCACCTCTACCTCAGGGCACTAAAGCGTCAGCGTCAGCAGCCACAAAACCTATCCCTTTAGTTGCTTCGCGGAGTGTCTTTGATCGGAAAACCGCACTTTCCTTTTCATTCTACTTTCATTTCCTTACCTTGAGCTGTATTCTGGATCATTTCTGGTGTGATGTCGCCTGGTTGATTGTCGGTTACCAGGTCTGCTTTGGTGCCACAAATATACATGGCACACGACTGGTCGAAAAAAGTAGGAAAGGAAAAATAAACAGAGATTAGGTAGAAACTTAAGTTCAAGGCGCATAACGACAGTCATGCCAGTTGGCTGAAGTGCTGTTGTCTTAAAAGCAATCTTGATGTTCTAAACCCTTACCTCTTCATGTTTTCTAACTGTCGTAATCCAATATCCCACTTTCTCAAAACTTGCTGCGTCATCTAGACTGTAACAGATTATGGCCGCCTTTGCGTTGCGGAAATAGGTGCTGATGAAGGACCGGAATCGCTCGGCGCCGGCTGTGTCCTGCAAATGGTACATTACATAAGGAGACGTTAGAATGAGACGTCAGGGAATCTCTCCTTACTGCGAAAAATTGTCATCCAACTTTGTTCCAACGCAGGAACTTATCAATAAAGATATTCAAAATAGGGTTGATTGATGGTTTCAAATCAGGACCCGGTTTGTTCAAAACAGCATTTATTGTCACTAGCGTGACGTTAAGTGCTATTTTGGCGTTATCTCCATTAGTTAAGCCCGTTGCAATTAACAATCGCCTAGGCGAACACTTTGGCTTCGTGATGTCTTACCCATATCCCTAACTTGATCTCTTCCTCATCCATTTTGAAAGTGTACGGTGCGTACGCGGCCCCATACGTCACATCCTTAAAGAGACAGATTGAGAAAGAAAGTCGCGTTGTATTGGGGAATTTAACTGTAGGCCTACCAGGGGAGGGGGAGGGGGACATTTACTGATGGGAGAACAATTCCTGCTCCGCTGGTTTAAAATTAGGCGAAAAATTGAATAAGATTTAATACCCGGTACATGGAAACTGACAGACAAACTTACCCATGTGACATATGGTGTTTAGCTTACTCTTGGAGTATAATTCCTCCAAGAGTAAGCTAAACACCATATGAATACTCTTAATTCACAAGTTATTCACTCCCTTACCGTATTATCCATGAAGGTCTTGGTTAGCAGTCTTTTGACTAAACATGTCTTCCCAACCGAAGACTCGCCGAGTATTATGACTTTAATTTCCGTTGCCTTGCAGAAGAGTTCACGATGTGCGTCCTCCGCCGGAACATTGTCCTCGCCCGGTGTCGGTGTCCCGTGAGCGGTCGCGGCCTCCCCGGTTGTCCTGGGATCAGCGTCTTCTCTCGCAGACATTATGTCTTTGGAAAACGTGACTGGTGCATCTTATTGTAGGTGGTATAATATTGATGATAGCTCGGAACAGATGTATGCCAAGGCCTAGTTTCGGAAAGGAACACGCGTAGCCAATGACTTCTGGAATTAGATCAATATTTTCCGGTAGAATTTCTGAAGTGCCAAGTAAGATATTTCCTATTTTGGCCGGAAAATACGGTTATTTATGTCAAATTAAATCTTGATTGAGATGGCCTAGTCCCAGATTTCCCTAATACTTCGTGATAGGCCGAGGACGTGACGCAGTGGAAATAAATAGGTCGCCAGAGAGTGCGTGGGCATGACACACTGCACATTGCATTTGTGACATGTCCCGAGAGATAACCGCATTTATGACGCGTGTGTACACGACAGTCTGAGATCTGAGATAAAGATCTGATAAAAAATTAAAAAGAAAATAATTTTGTTGGGGGAAGTGCATTCTATTTTAGGAAGTGTCATTCTGGAAATCCCTGAAAATCTTGGGGGGGGGGGGCATAAGACGTATCTTGATATAATGCGATGAAGAGCTAGGACGCAATGTATTGTCGCAGTAATTCTGTGTGAACGCTTTTTTCTGCTGACCTTCCCCGGCCTCCTTGTTACCTCAAGTGTATCCAAAACGTATTTTGATTGAGGAAAACAGGTCAAGGGCTGAAGGACTGTTTTAAGGACAATTTGAGATGACAATATCATTTGCCACATCTAAGAAGCTTCAAACGGACTTTCAGTGAGTCCAATGAAGGTCTGCAGGATTGTCTTGTCGTGAGAGCATGCTCGCCTCTCCGTCTCCAAAGCCCTCCTTCACTACTCGAAATAATAGGGAGATTTCGCAAATCTGACGAAAAACGAAGTACTAAATAGTTACGAAATTGGACTTCATTTCCATGACGTACATGTAATGTATTTCAGGAGATGGTTGGTACCGCAACATCGCCTGCTGCAAGAGCGTCTTTCAGCGTATGACGTTAGACCGATAGAGTTGTGGTGTATATTATAAATTTTGAAATTTATCTTTTCACTTCGTATCTACGAAGTGGGAATTTAAAAATTCAATATGCACCATAACTCTCTCGGTCTTATATGATATGCTGAAAGGCGCACTGGCAACAGGGACATTTGTGGTATCAACCATCTCCAGAAATTCATTAGGTCCTGGAAATGAAGTCGTATTTCGTACTTCGTTTTTCGTCACGTTTGCAAAACCTCACTATTAGCAAGGTGTAGCACCTTTCCGACTCTGACTTCAGCTACGAGAATGAATTGCAGTCCGCTATGGACATCCTTGATAAAAACGATTTGATAGACGTTTTCAACTCGTCAAACACCATAAATTGAAGGCAGAAAAATTTGGCCTCATAAATGGGAAGTGCGGATAAATAAATAAAGAATATTGAAGTCGTAATCCTAGTCGTTACGACTTGAAACACGACTGTAACATTTGCGATATATGTGCACTTCCGATTACGAGTCAAAATTATTCTGCCACAAAATTACGGCATTTTACGATTTGCAAACGTCTATCAAATCGTTTTTATCAAGGATGTCTTCAGCGGACTGCAATTCATTCTGGTACTTGAAGTCGGAGTCGGAAAAGTGTCGCTATTAGAGGGCTGAAGTAGTGTGGGATGAGATCACAGGCAACATATTAACTCGTACAACAGATCCATGACGACGTTTGATCATGAATGATTCATGTGGTGGATGGCCCGTGCTCGTTCACCAGGAGGACGATATCCGACACGAGGACGGACGGAAGACGTTTAGTTGTTGTCCTCCTTGGTAGATGGCGTTACTATGCAGCAGGGCTGGCTTGTATGAAACCTCTCCGGTTTGTTGTATCTGAATGATTATCCGAATGGGATGAAGATTAGAAGGCAATGTTGGAAGGGAAAGCAGTCTGAAGACTGGAGCTTCATCCTTTGCTTTTGGTGTAGCCTATACCCGACACACCGATGGTACAGTTACCGGTACCGGTAGTGACTTCATCACAGTGACCTCCGTCTGTCATGTCTATGATGCACGGTGCAAGGGTGACAGACCATACTTATGGAGGGAACTGCGGAAACTACCGCCACTGCCTCGGAACTTGAATTTCTTTACTGATATACTAGTACTAGTACTACCAACGAAACACGGACCTCGAAAGGCGTGGCATGTTTGTTTCCTACTCTTATATCAGATGGCGCCACTTGCCACTATGACGAACCTGCTTAAGTCAGGGTTTTCTCCATGTATCTATACTTCCGTCTCCATCTATAGCTTAAATTGCCCACGTATGGAATCAACCTTGAATGTGTCTGATTTTCGTACACAGGGCGACTTTGGACGGAGCGAGTAGACCGTGGACCCTGTGATGCCCAGCTGGTCTGTCTCTGCTTCGCATGTTTGTTTTCTACTCTTATTTCAGATGGCGCCACCTGCCACTACGACGAACCTGTTTTAGAGATGTTGCATTCTTCGTCAGATTTGCGAAACCTCACTATTGCCCGCATATGAAACGAACCTTGAATGTGTGATTTTCGGATACAGTGTAACCGGACGGAGCGAGTAGACCGTGGACCAGTGTTGCCCACCTTGTCTGCCTCAGCCACGCTGATGGCAGGACAAATTAAGCGACACGTGCAAGTTCTATTTTCTAAATCAGTTTTTCTATTGTAAAACAATGTCCATTGAACAAGGGATGTTATGTGTGTCATTTGGGTAAAATAATTGGTCGAATAAAATTTTCATGTGTGACATGTGCAGGACAGGTGCAGCTGCGCTTCAGTGAACGAGAAATGGGACGAGGGCAGACGACGCGTAGCCTGTATGCGGGTTGTTTCGTTCAGTAGATCGATTAGATGCCATCAGATTTACAGGTGAATGTCAATATAGAAGTTTATTAAGCGTTTGATATGTGATTATGACTGAATTGGACCTCGAGTAGTCCGGGCGAATAGTATACTAGGGCGTTTTCGCAAAGCCCCCGAAACGCCAACGCGTACGTCTATCATTTTGTTCAATGCTCTCTTCGTGGCATCGAACAATAGGGGGCTTTTTTGCGAAAACTCTGTAATGTGTGTGCCTTCAACGCGAAAAGCAGATTTAGTTCCACTACTTTGTCGCAGACGGCGCTACGAGGCTGTCCATTCCGACGCTGTGAGCGAGAGAAATCTTAGCTTTGGCCAAGTTTCAGTTTGACTCAAAAAGAATTTCATCATCGTAGAAAACAATTCGTCCAAAAATCACTAAACTATATATAATCTGTGTAGTTAATTTGAATTCCGTTCGCGCAATGGTTCTCCCCGCGGACGACGTGGAAACAATTTAAAGGACACGATCGATGGTTTAAAAATTCTTGACAAGGACGTGAGACAGTTGCCTGCGGTGACTGCACGGACTTTCATTTATTTTCCGTCGGGGGAAAAAGAGATAGTGTAAAAACAAATCATGGCCAAGTGAAGCACCCGCATGCTGTGAACAATGGCAATGCAAAATACAGGACGCAGATTGCGACCAATAATGCGTCCCGGACGAGACTGCGGTACGGGCGATATACTCACAAATATCATCCATCCGCCTCTCCCATTCTCTGTTCGACGCTGGTATTGAGGTGCTGAGTGCTCTCAGCCTCTCTTCAATGAGCTGTACCACTAGTCCTTCACTTTCGATTACGTGGCATTGGTTGACAGCCCACTGTCTCCAATGTTCTTCATTTTCCATATGCCGAGTCCTCTCGTAACATGTGAGGGCTCGGTCGGGGACGCTTCATCCCACTTTGATGCGTTGGCGAGTGGCTTTGCAGACTTGCCTAATTCTATCTACGGAGGACAGAAATGCGTAAAAACACGCTTCAATCAGGGAAGGAGTGGGGCAACGGGGAGTTGGGCCGAATGAAGGATAAATCCGGTGACTTACGTTGAGAGAAATGGGTATGGTGTAGGCAATGATGCGATCGATTTGATCAAAATAATGCATCACGGATTAAATATTTGGTTTCCAGTCATTGACCAGTCGTACAATTTTCCAAGTCTGTCCACAGCACTGAGCATGCCGCAACAGGCGATGGGTACAAACATGACGTCAGTCTGAGCTCGGCTCCGATCGGCACTCCTCGGAGAATGGTGCGAGTAAAAATAAACACAAACATCAGTCACTTTCTTTAAATCTCTAATCCTCACCCTCAATTTAACCAACATAAAACGTAGTATCTCTGCAATTGTGTTTATGTGTACACAACTGTACGACAAGTTTGGCCGGAGTTGTGGGTAAACACTCCTCCTCTATTCGGGATCGTCTGGTGAGTTTACCGAAGGCATTAACCATGCACCACGATGACACTCACAAACAGACGAGAGTTGACACGAAAACAACTGTACAATGATCTGTATTGGTTCAACGTCAACACAGGGAGCAAGCGGACGAATAACCATCATAAAAAGACCTCACGCTGTAGGTAGTCATTGCCGCCTATTACAATCATGAAACGTGTCCGATTCAGGAAATTATGCCGCATATTTAGCCGCTCCATATCAAAAGGAAAGCCTTAGAAATGGAGATGCCGGGGGTTTTACTAAAACCCAGACCACCTTTGATGGAACGCGTTCAACCGTCCCATTTCATTATCGTTGTTGGGGAATCTTTCGCACAGCCAACGCAGGTGCGCGGTTGTCATACTTTCATCAGACTAAATTCCAAATTCTGCACATCACTCTATCTTGTCCTGCCGTCAACGTGAAGAAAAGGAGTGAACGGACTGCTCCGAAAATGTGACATTTATTGGTTGGTTATAAATAGTGCATTATCACGCGAGAAGAATGGCGAGAACTGGCACAATCGGGACGGGGGTAAAATCGACAGATTCGGACATCGCGCTCAGTTTATACTGTTTGCATATCAAACTAAGCAAACTTTCATTAAGGGACACAGGAAACCTTAAATGCTCATTTCTGGACCCTGAACCACAAACATTTGGCGATCGGATGACAACTGGTGTAATATTTAGGGATCATTAGCGTGGTTTAGGGTTTGTTTACCAACACCGAATGCTGACCATTAACCGAAAATTAATGCACGCACGACAGATCCGTAACGGGCATCACATCAATTAAAACTCTTTCCGCAACTTTGATTGATAATTTTGGAGTAGAGTCATGGGCAATATTCGCTCATTTTGGACAAAATTAATTGAGAACTTGGTCCCTGGGTTAAGCTCTCATGCAACCATGCCTCTTTACCTAATTTCATGAATCGCTAAGGGACGTTTGGCCGAAATTCGCACTATTCAGAAAATAGTTTTTTTTAAATTCAGCAATGAACAATCTCTCAGTCCTAAATTGTTTGGATCTATTGCAGTCTAGCTGTAATATCGGCAAATGCATTGTCTTGTTGATCTATTGCAATGAACAGTCTAGCTGTTTTTCTGCTGATGCATTTTGTTAATAGACTGTTTAGGTTCTATTGCGAAATTAAACAGTCTTCTTGTCATTCTGCTGATGCATTTTGTTTAGACTGTTGGGTTCTATTGCGATAAGCAGTCTAGCTATCATTCTGCTGATGCATTGTTTGTTTAGACTAAGTTCTATTGCGATAAGCAGTCAAGCTATAATTCTGCTGATGCATTGTTTGTTTTGACTAAGTCATTCTATTGCGATAAGCAGTCTAGCAATTCTGCTGATGCATTGTTTGTAGACTAAGTTTATTGCGGTAAGCAGTGTAGCTATAATTCTGCTGAAGCATTGTTTGTTTAGACTAGGTTCTATTGCGATAAGCAGTCTAGCTATCATCCTGCTGAAGCATTGTTTGTTTAGATTAGGTTCTATTGCAATAGCTGTCATTCTGCTGATGCATTTTGTTTAGACTGTTGAGGTTCTATTGCGATGAGCAGTAGCTGTCATTCTGCTGATGCACCGCATGTTTTGATTGGTAATACACTTTGTGATAGTGCCGATGCCATCTGCATCATTTCCTCAGAGATTTTCACGATTACGAGCTTGGGAGCGATGCTACATGTATAAAGAGGACGTCATTTCTTCAAGACGTTTTCAATGATGACGTCAATGTACTTCGCTGAAAGTGTCCTGCAACGATTCCTTTAAACCTCATAGGGTCGGTTTAATGAAAGCCACAGGTGCAAGCTCTCAATTAGCATCATATTCTTTGTCCATCAGCCACTGCTGTGCCCCACCTTAAAAAGATAACAGCAATTCATGACAGCATTGCTAATTAAATCTGTGGCCAGGACCACCCAAAGCAAACCCTGGTGTCCCTTTCAGCGCTCACTCACACTTTGTGCGTCTAAGTATTCATGTCCTCACGGGTTCCGTGACAAATACTTAGTGCGAATGACCGACCAACCATATCAGTTTAATTGGAATCTTAAATGTCTACAATGGTGTCTTTCTAACCAACCGGTGTCCGTATTGACAGCATGATTTCCTGTGAACATCTATATCATGACTGGAACACAAGATTTATTCCGCTATATATTACTAACAATGCCCCTCCCACACGTAATTCGTCTTCCGTGTGTGTTTTACAACTTTGTTTCTTTCACAAAGTTGGTTCCGACAGTTCGATTTAATTCATTTTACTCCGATTAGGCCAACACGACAGTGAGTATCAACTTGGCCAATTTTCCATACATCTGGATAAGGACAATCGGGGGTCTAATCCCTCCAAATATACTATTCATCACCCCTTCAACAAAACACGTCTTTTTAGCCCAAATATTTAATGCCTTTCTGCCTGTCTCATTCTCCCTTCCTCGCCCAGAAGAGCATGTTTACATTCGCTTTACATTAGTTTGATAAAAATGCGTTTTTAATGTCTTCCCTCGCTTCAACCAGGTGTGCACGCATTGTTGATATTCAAATGCCCGTATAATTGCTTACAGTGCCCATTCAAATTTGAGATTTATGCCAGTCTTAAGAAGACCGGAGAGAAAGCCCGAAAAGAGAGCCCATTCTGCAGGAAGCACCGCGTTTCTCTAGACACATTGACGCCAGAACACAAAGAGACAAGGCATTCGGGACACCCCGAAGAATACGACTGACTTGTCTTTCAAAGATAGAATTTTACGGTGATTCCGTGCACAAAAGGACGTTTTCTGCGATATTTCTTCTTTTTGAACTCTAAGGAACTTTTCGACTTACTCCAGCTATTCTTTGGGAGAAGGATGGCGTGAATTCTCTGCTTTGTTGGCATTAAATTCGCATTGGAAATACTCCAAGTAATGTGACAGCCTCTGTTCCATCAAAGGGTGGTAAATCTTGAGAAAAATGTTAAAGAACATGAATGTCATGTCTCACGTTCGAATTCACTTTTCAAACCATGAAGGAGCTACATTCACATGTCACCACAAAGCGTTTACAAAAAGTTGTCTAAAATCTGCCGCGAATTGGGTAACCGTTACCCACTCGAATTCAAATCTCTGAATTCTATACCCGGGAAAAAACATTTCTGCTTCCATGCTGCATGTTGTTGTGTCCTTAGCAGACGCGGTTGGATATTGCGATTTCTTTCCATGTTGTCTTAAAAATATGGGACTCAAGTTCTTGTAAAATATTTCGCGAAAGCTGAACAGACAATACAGTTACTTATGGGAACCCTATTACCGTTTCCTCTCAATGCACGAACCAGAAGTACAAGGACACTTGAAAGCAATTTAATTTCGAGTGGTGTTTTCAGGTATGTTACTCGCGGAAAACATACTGCAGTGAAAGTAACTCAATCCTGACGTACACCGAGGGACAAGAGACACCGTAAGAGGAGGAATGACAATGCAACCGCCTCCCAACGGGACAACCCTCCAAGCTGACACAATGATCAGGCAAGACGGAAACCTGATTGTGCTCTAACTCGAGAACAGGACTTCACAGCGGTCCATATTGGAGACCATTCTTCAAGAACCGTTTGAAATGAATGCAATAAATGTCGAGTGGTAGGGGATCAATGCTCGGCCTAGTTTCCTGCTGGTTCACTGGTGGCCATCAAAGAACCGCTGCCGCATCCATTCTGAACTGTGTCATGTCACTCATAACAAGATTCACACCCGGGTAAATGGATTAAGAAGACATTTCCCACCTGTGTCTCTTGATTTCTCTCGTACAAGATCAGCATTCATCGGCCATGTTTGGCTGAAAGCAGACGACATAAGAAACGACCGGTTCGGGTGACTATAAAATCAAGACTAGATCGGATGACGGTGCCGTACTTGTACGGCAGCAATAACTGGAAACCTCCGTCCAACAATCCGTTGTTTACATGATGCTTGGTAAAATGATACCAAAACTTACAGAATTGTGTCGGAAATTCGATGAACCACATCGTATCCGTCCATCAGTGCAGGACATGTTGAGGGACTCTTGAACCTCCGTACCCCGTGTTGACCACCTGCTGTCGTGTCACTCAGTCGTGTTGGACACTATATTGTCGGGGCAAAGTCATCTTCAACACAATGGCCTGATTGACACATCGTCAATGTAATATCCTCTACCAAGAGACGAGGGTACTTGGCACATCAACTCGGGTCCGAGTGCCACCCACTTCTTCAGAGGAGTACAGTATAATATTAGTATGTATGATCAAAATCTATTTTTGATCTATTATGATGCAGTATTATGAGAGCTAGTATCCCAGTACATTCATGATGCAAGTTGGACTGAAATCTGTCCTACTTCAGATTCCACGATTTTAATCTTGCAGTGACCAATTGGTGAGCGGCGCCGCCTACAAAAAAAAGTAAGATGAATCATCTCTAATACTATGCATACTTTTAGCTTGTAGATGTGCGTAAAACCGTCTTTGTTTGTGTAAAACTCGATGAACCACATCGTATGATGTGTAGATGTGTGTAAAACCGTCTTTGTTTGTGTAAAACTCGATGAACCACATCGTATGATGTGTAGATGTGCGTAAAACCGTCTTTGTTTGTGTAAAACTCGATGAACCACATCGTATGATGTGTAGATGTGCGTAAAACCGTCTTTGTTTGTGTAAAACTCGATGAACCACATCGTATGATGTGTAGATGTGTGTAAAACCGTCTTTGTTTGTGTAAAACTCGATGAACCACATCGTATGATGTGTAGATGTGTGTAAAACCGTCTTTGTTTGTGTAAAACTCGATGAACCACATCGTATGATGTGTAGACGTGTGTAAAACCGTACAAAGAGGTTACCAGTGAAAAACGTTGTTGCCAGGGTCTCAAATGAAAAGGCGTCCCATAAAATTCTGCACCAAAAATGTTAGCATCCGTCCGAATAACGCAGAATTCTGCATTTTCGAGGAGTTCATATTGAAAAAGGTGCATAGACTCACGAAAAAAATTATTGTTCGGCAATCCTTCCGTCTGGATTGGTTTTCTTGCACCATGATCCGATGCTGTTGCGGGTCATAACGGTCTCCAAGACCAGGCCCCATCAGTCCGAATCGGGAATGATAAAACCCTGGAAGATGGGCTGGAGTGTAAACATACGCCCCGTGCGATCGCCATCGGAGTTGGGCAAACACGGTAATAATGATCTTAAAGAACCGCAAAAGATTCAACACAATTAGGCAGAAAACAATTTCTATTTTTACGGTCGATTTATGGTATACAAACATGTCGGCTGTTCTCTCTCAAAACCCTTTGCAATTGGATGAAAAACACAAAAAAATTCCGAAAAGCGTAATTTTTGAAATTGTTCTTGCGCGACACCTGGTCAAACATGACCTGCAGCCTTTTATAGTTGTTTATCAACATTCATTTTATCTAAAGTTATTCCTGAGAAAAGTCAATTACCTGAATGTTTCATTGAGCTGCTACAGTGTCAACATTGGAGTGATTCCTGGCATACTTTATCTAGAGACATCAAACAGTGAACAAAGGTGTATCGTCAGTTGTGGACAATGCCAAATCGTTCTTGTGGTGAGGCAGTGTACATTGGACGGGCTTCCCGTGTTGTAACTCTAAAATAATGTTGTTGTTCCCTTCATGATAAATACTTGAACTGCTGTGGGCGTGTTTGGCGTGTTGCTGAGCCAAAACTCCATTGGGAGGTCCGAATTGTTTGTAAGGCAACAAACAGAGGGCGCTATTCTTGTGCTGTTGACATTACTGCTGTAACAATTTAAATATTAAATTAAATGACATCATACTACATGTATAGTGATTTCAGCACGCTTAATTCTATAAAATAATGAAATAAAGATAAGAAGAAAAAAAAGAAAAGACGCAGGCGAAAAAATTTTGCACCCGCGTGGGGGCTCGAACCCCAGACCCTCAGGTTAAAAGCCTGATGCTCTACCGACTGAGCTACACGGGCTGCTCGAAAGCGGTGACGCATTTGATCCGTGACAATGAATTTTTGAATTTTTTGGAAATAAAGTTGCCAAGAAATTTAGAAGAAGCATCTGATCTTTCCAGACAGAACGGTGTAATTTTTAAGAATCCTCCTACAGCTGAGCGATGTTCACATGTGTACGCCCGATGAAAACATTTTTCGATTCTTTCGCAGTTTTACAATTACCTGCTTGCTTTGTCAAAGTTCTATTAGATTCTTCAATTAATACATGTGTCACTCAGGAAGCACTCAGGAAATACAAAAAACACCCAGGAAATACAATAGGTAGAAATACGTAAGGTACTATAAGGTAAGGTAGAAATACTATAAGGTAAGGTAGAAATACTATAAGGTAGAAAAAATGATCGCCTTAGTTCCTTATGCACCTCAGTGTTAATCACTCAGGAAATACAAAAAACCTGGAGACTATTTGCGCCATCATGCAGTTTGACAGAATTACAGAAGCAGACGGGCTTGGTTTTATATACATGTAAAATGACATTCTACGCGCAAAATAAAGATGGCACAATGAAAAAAAGAAACGAAGCAACCGAAAAAAAATCACCCGCGTGGGGGCTCGAACCCCAGACCCTCAGGTTAAAAGCCTGATGCTCTACCGACTGAGCTACACGGGCGGCTCGATAGCGCCGGCACATTTGATCCCTCACAATGATTTTTTTTGAAAATCAATCTTTGCCAAGAAATTGGGAAGAAGTAGCTGGTCTTTCCAGAAAGAACAACGATGTAATTTTTAAGAGTCCTCCTCCCGGGTCCTCCTACAGGCCTACTTGTGTTCGCGTCATACTATAGTGATTTCAGCAGGCTTAATTATATAAAATCAAAAATAGATAAGCTTATCTATTTTTGATAAAATATCGGGTGGGCCAAAAAAAACGCATCGAACTTCAAATCTTGATTTCTCAACAACTGTCCATTATAATTCAATGAAATTTGGTACCGTATCATTTATAGATGTTTTGTTGAACGGGTGAAATATTTGCGTTGATACCTTTGGTATTTGGACCGCATCACTCAATTTAAAAATCGTTGTAAAAAAATGTGATTCCGGAATCCGGTAAAATACGGGTGGATGAAAAATTCCCAAACTTTAAATTTTCATTTCTCATAAAAGCTTTACTACAACTCAGTGAAATTTTGCCTAACACTCCTCCATGATATTGCCCCCAATATGTGAAAGTATTAAACCAATAACTTAAATATATACCCTGTGGCGCTCATTACTATAACGCCATATTGGAATCGAGCGTTTCGAAGTTTCACCATTGTCTCCTAAAATATGATGAATGATTACTATGGTTTTTACATTTGGCACCACAATCTTAATACCAAAGATAACGTGTTGAAACTTTCACATTTTAGAGGCATAACCACGGAACAGTATTGAGTTAATTTTCATTCGGTTATAATGAATAGTTATTGAGGAATAGAAATTTGAATTTCGGGACGGGATTTTTCATATCTTATTGGATTCCGGAAGCACACATTTTTACAATGATTTTTAAATTGAGTGATACGGTGCTAATACCAAAGGTATCAATGCAAAAATTTCACACGTGAAACAAAACATCTTTGCATTATACGGTACCAAATTTCATTGAATTATAATAGACAGTTGTTGAGAAATCAAGATTTGAAGTTCGATGCGTTTTTTTTGGCCCACCCGATATAAAATGAAGATGATACGTTAATGAAAAAAAAGAACAGAAGCAATTCAAAAAAAATGCACCCGCGTGGGGGCTCGAACCCCAGACCCTCAGGTTAAAAGCCTGATGCTCTACCGACTGAGCTACACGGGCAGCTCGACAACATCACCATACATGTATTTGATACGTCGAAATGAATTTTTTTGAAATCAAGCTTTGCCAAGAAATTTGGAAGAAGCATCTGATCTTTCCAAAAAGAACGATGTAATTTTTAAGAGTCCTCCTACAGCTGAGCGATGTAGGCCTACTTGTGTTCGCATCATACTATAGTAATTTCAGCACGCTTAATTCTATAAAATATAAAATGAAGATGATATGTTAATGGGAAAAAAGAAAAGAAGCAATTGAAAAAAATTGCACCCGCGTGGGGGCTCGAACCCCAGACCCTCAGGTTAAAAGCCTGATGCTCTACCGACTGAGCTACACGGGCAGCTCGACAACATCACCATATTTGATACGTCGAAATGAATTTTTTTGAAATCAAGCTTTGCCAAGAAATTTGGAAGAAGCATCTGATCTTTCCAGAAAGAACGATGTAATATTTAAGAGTCCTCCTACAGCTGAGCGATGTAGGCCTACTTGTGTTCGCATCATACTGAAGATGATATGTTAATGGGAAAAAAGAAAAGAAGCAACTGAAAAAAATTGCACCCGCGTGGGGGCTCGAACCCCAGACCCTCAGGTTAAAAGCCTGATGCTCTACCGACTGAGCTACACGGGCAACTCGACAACGACAACTCATTTGATCCGTCACAATGAATTTTTTGGAAATCAAACTTTGCCATTGGAAGAAACATCTGATCGTTCCAGAAAGAACGATGTAATTTTTAAGAGTCCTCCTACAGCTGAGCGATAGGCCTACTTGTGTTCGCAACATACTATAGTGATTTCAGCACGCTTAATTCTATAAAAAAAAGATGATATGTTAATGGCAAAAAATGAAACGAAGCAACTGAAAAAAAGTGCACCCGCGTGGGGGCTCGAACCCCAGACCCTCAGGTTAAAAGCCTGATGCTCTACCGACTGAGCTACACGGGCAGCTCGACAGCGCCGGCACATTTGATCCGTCCGAATGATTTTTTTGGAAATCAAGCTTTGCCAAGAAATTTGGAAGAAGCATCTGATCTTTCCAGGAAAAAAACGATGTAATTTTTTGAGGAACCTTCTACAGCTGAGCGATGTACTTGCGTCCGCCCGATGAAGACGTTTTTCGACTGTTTCGCAGTTTTACCAATTAGCTGCTTGCTTGTCCAACTCCAATAATCCAATCTGCCAGATATCGTTCTCGAGACACACAAAATCTCAAAACCTATTAGATTAAATGACATCATACTGTAGTGATTTCAGTACGCTTAATTCTATAAAATATAAAATAAAGATGATACAGAAAACGAAAAGAAGCAACTGAAAAAAATTCACCCGCGTGGGGGCTCGAACCCCAGACCCTCAGGTTAAAAGCCTGATGCTCTACCGACTGAGCTACACGGGCAGCTCGACAACCTCCGCACATTTGATCCGTCACAATGAATTTTTTTAAAAATCAAGCTTTGCCAAGAAATTTGGAAGAAGCATCTGATCTTTCCAGAAAGAACGATGTAAGTTTTAAGAGTCCTCCTACAGCTGAGCGATGTAGGCCTACTTTGGTTCGCATCATACTATAGTGATTTCAGCACGCTTAATTATATAAAAGCCTTAATTATATAAAATATAAAATGAAGATGATATGTTAATGGGAAAAAGAAAAGAAGCAACTGAAAAACAATTGCACCCGCGTGGGGGCTCGAACCCCAGACCCTCAGGTTAAAAGCCTGATGCTCTACCGACTGAGCTACACGGGCAGCTCGATAGCAGCAACACATTTGATCCGTCACAATGAATTTTTTTGGGAAATCAAGCTTTGCCAAGAAATTTGGAAGAAGCATCTGATCTTCCCAGAAAGAACGATGTAAGTTTTAAGAGTAAGTTTTAAGAGTCCTCCTACAGCTGAGCGATGTACATGCGTTCGCCCGATGAAGACGTATTTCGGCTGTTACGCGGTTTTACCATTTACATGTACCTGCTGCTTTGTAAAACCTCCAATAATTCAGTCTATCAGATTCTTCAATTAATATCTTCAGGAAATATATCTTCAGGAAATATACAAAAATCTTTAAAACCTGGAGACTGCTTTGATACATCATGCCATTCGACAGAATTACAGAAGCAGACGGCCTTTGTTTTATATAAAATGAGTTTCTACGCTCGTCTCTTTCAAAAAGACAAAAAGCACATTCCAGACATTCTTGGGAGAATTTCCTCAAAAAGCCAGGTTTAAGAACCATCTCAGCGTCCAAAACCGTCCTTTGATTTCACTTGTGAACCAATCAAGCACACCGCTAGCCCTGAGACATGGGGCTTAGTAGATTTCCGTTAGCCACTCGGAGGCTGAGCACAACCTGTGAAATCCATTTAAAGACACGGACACAAAGCGAGGAATTTTAGGCGGCTCTTGCTCAGGCAGGATATTGTTTGGGATCCATTGCCCACAAAACGTGCCATGCTGGTCGTGATCGTCTCGGGGGTTGCTAATCCGCTATATTGGATCACGTTATGTCGTCTTGGTGTGACTGATGGGACCGGGGTACAGTTGTACCACGGTCTCAAAGATCACACGGGATATCTCTCTGTCAGAGATTATTTTGCGCTCTTATCAACCTTACCAACTGACAGCATTGGTGCTAGAGGGCACTGGGAACGATGTTGACGAATGCTTTCTGCTCTGCGACTGAAAGCCGCTGGGGGGGGGGGGCATAGAGAACTGCATTTTCCTACCGAAACATGATTGTTATATATTTTAACAGCAGAAGGTTCTATGACAGGCCAAAGAACCCTCTTGGAACCTTTTTTGCTAAGAGTGAATATTGACAACCGGAAGTTGTCAAGCTGGACATGCGCAGGAGGTTGGACAAAATGCTCACGACTTTAAAAATAAGACGCCTCCCCGCATCTCCATTTTCAACACATCCCTGACCGCTCTCTTGGGCTTTTTCTTCGGTGAGGTTGTAGCTTTTGCCGCTGTCCACTCCTTTCGGCCAGGCGCAGTCAGGCTGTGAAGCCATCCGGATCTCAAGCAACCACCCAAAGATATTTCGCAGAAAGTGAAGTACCCTCGTCGACTGGGAAAAGACCATCCACCGTTCTCTACTTAACACGTCAACAATGGTGACATGTTCGTCATTTAGCAATTTTCCACCCGATTTCACTCTCGACTACGGTATTTATAGTTCTTTTATAACTGTCGAGAGCCATTGGCTAGGTGGCGTGATAAAAGTAACGCGAGGGATAGCGGTGCCTTATTTCGCTGTGTCGAGGGATGAAAGGAGGCTGGCGGGTGCGGTGAGACCGCGTCTGTTAGCAGAGAATAGCCGTATGGTGGACGCCCTGGGGCGGTTCTTGGCTCATTGAAGATACCTCGTTGATAATTAAGGAGGACAGTTTGCCTCTTTAGATAGGGAATTAAATTTAATGTCCAAAATAGAGAGTTCATAGCGGGATTTGCTTGTGAGAGTGCTCTTTGCCCGTCTCCTGAAGTATAGCTGGCTTTTCAAGATGCCCGAGTGAAGGGATCGACATTGTGGCCCGTGGGCCTATCAGATGGGATTCTCCCCACAGCTGAAAGGGCTTAAACCCGTTATTTGCAGCTTTCTTTCGATGACTTCTTGTATAAAACCCCCTTTGATAAACCATTCTATGCGTTGATGCCTCAAATGCAAGGAAGTCACGACCAGGCCATGCAATATTCCATGAGAAAATGTTGAATTAAAGGACTGGCATGGTGTTCATCTTCATCCCTGTGACTTGGTCACTTCTTCTCCAAAGAGGGTCCAGTCATTCTGACAGAGCGTCCGCCTTGCCGTTTTCCACTGAGTGTGACCTGAGAACGGACCGATTGTATTACGATGTGGTGGCCTTTGCGGTAACCACACTGAAACTGACCGCAACACTGACCCGCAAATTGGAACATGACGTCATTAAATTGAAAATGGTATTGTCAGTATGACTTGAATTGGGCCTATAGTGGAGGCGGTTTTTCCACGGTACAATATTATTGCACAATATGTGGCCGAAAATGGGTGTCATGTGCTTCTGGCATAATGGATGGGAGAAAGATTAGCAATTCTATTGCCCATTTTGATCCTCATATTGTGCAATAATATTGCACGTGGATAGGCCGCTTTAGGGCTGGTTCATACTCCGTCCGGATTTCACGCCGACTATGATCAATTTCAATGTGTGTGCAAGTATGAACCAGCCCTTATCCAAGGCAGTAGGCCTACTTCGTTTGTATCACCAGAAAGGTGCGGTTGGTACACACATGCTGTCCTTGTAGGCAGACTGCACACAGACGTATGTCTGGCTGTTTATAGTGTTGAAAAAACTGCAGGAATGTACAGGCTCATGCTTGTCGTGTGGAGGCAAGTAAATCCACCCCTGCCATCGTTCCTTTCTATTGGTGAATGTTCATTATTTCAGAAGATGCGTCAAGATTGTCGACCAAAAGAGGTGAGGTGAAGTAACTGTAGCTTCTGAGCTTTCTGTCTGTTGAAACTTTGCGAGCCCAGTTTAACTAACCTGACTTGTGATGTTCAACAGGTAGTCAAGGCTACGTGAAGAGTTTTATTTCAGATAAATCCTCACTGAAGACATGGAAACAGGTATAGAACAACTTGACATCCAGAATCCAACAGGTTGCACTCTCCCGGCCCTTCCAGTCTCGTGGGAAAGAAGGTTGGACGGATAGGCTACTGTGTTGTTGCATGGTTCTCAAGGAGTAGGCTAAGATTTAGTTTTGGAATCTTATAGCATTTTGGCGCCGTCGCTCCGCGGAAATCTCGATGTCCGTCTGTCTGTCCGTCCGTCTGTGAGCCAGTGTCTTGTGTTCTTCAAATGGGGATCCTAGCTACGATAGAGGGCAGCGCACCGAAACTAGGTCCTATAAAATGGACGCCTTTTGTGTGGAAAATTGATCAGGACCGGGATGTCAGTTTCATTTCAATAGTTTTAACCACTAGTGACACCTATTGAGGCAGTGGGCTAGGGTCCCCATTGATTGCTTTCAGCATGGCCGCGCAATTTTAGGCAAATTTTAGCCAGTGATAACACCGAGGCTGGACTGATACTACAATGTCGAAACAAAAATGGCCGCCCGGCCTTCGCTTCACGACTTGAGAAGTTCAACCTGCAACATTTTTCTATGTGTAGCAACACTCACAATCCCTAATTGGTAACTTAGATCATTCAGATAGATATATTTGAACAGTCTTGTCGAGCATGACCGAAGTAAGTACATCCCTGAGCAATATGGCGCTGCCCGATATACATCAGAGTTACGATGCGCGTGCAAATCGTTCTCTGACGTTCAGATTGCATGGCCCGCGCGGTTTTTAGGAAACCGCGGGTGTGTCCAAGCAATGGTCATGCCTATCCATCATTTGGCTCTGCATCTTCTGGTGGATGCATTTTGGCTTAACGAAACTTTTACCATCTCGTCTCCTCAGAAAGCAATTGATGAACGATGACCGAATACTTGATACATGTATAACCGGCAAACTCGTTGAACCTTCTGCTGATCATTGATCGTTCCAGTCGCACCTCTCGAATGAGGTTGTATCAACTAGAAAAAAAATGAAATAGATGCAACAAGTGATAGATCTATATACATGGGGCAACAATGAAAATTACTGTATTGTTAAGTGTTTTGCTCAGCAGCTAAGCTCGCGTGTGCGCGTAAGTTCGGTGAGTTTTTTGCCTCGCGAGGCAGAAAGTTCGCGTGTGCGCGTATTTTTCGGTGAGCTATCTGCTGAGCAAACGGTCTCGAATGACTTTTTGCTCAGCAGATAGCTCGCGTGTGCGCTTAATTTCGGTGGGTTTTTTGCCTCGCGAGGCAGAAAGCTCGCGTGTGCGCGTATTTTTCGGTGAGCTATCTGCTGAGCAAACGGTCTCGAATGACCTTTTGCTCAGCAGATAGCTCCAGTGTGCGGCAGGCTTAACTTCAGCTATACTTTAAGCCTGCCGCACACTGGAGCTATCTGCTGAGCAAAAAGTCATTCGAGACCGTTTGCTCAGCAGATAGCTCGCGTGTGCGCTTAATTTCGGTGAGTTTTTTGCCTCGCGAGGCAGAAAGCGCGCGTGTGCGCGTACTAGTATTTTTCGGTGAGCTATCTGCTGAGCTAACGACTTTTTGCTCAGCAGATACCTCCAGTGTGCGGCAGGCTTTAGACTTTCTCTTTGCTTGAAGCATTGAGAAAAGTCAGACTTGAATGAAAGTGTGGCTGAGGTCCGACACAAGCATGCGGCCCTTGGTCTCTAGCTGCATTAGCCATGAAGGTATTGTTGTGGACATCCTATCGCATGGGGGGGGGATTAGATTCTTTGATACCCGACCGGCTCCATCCACAAGCATCGGCATAAAAAATCATTTGTGTTGAGACAAACTAGGGTTTCCTTAGCGATCTCTGTCACTCGCTTCCCTCGGCTGTCGTGAAAATATGTCAGCACGAGGACGTACACGTACTATACGAACACGGCTCCACCCAGTCCATACTAAAAATGTTATTAGATCCTCATTACTAACCATAAAAACACTTATATACAAGTCTAATTGTACAGTGAGCAGGAGATCAAGTGCAGGGAAACTGATGTGGAACAAAGGTCTGAATCTTGTTGGCGCCAGTTCAACGTTATGAAGGAGAGTCTCCATCTCCTTGGGGTCTGTTCGATCGCTTCTTTGTCCGGGATTTTAATTCCTCGTGATATCTAAAGCTTATATAGTATGGGTAGTTTGAGTAGGCCTGACCGTTTGATGAGAGGACTTGAACCTGAAAACGTAAAAAACAACGATTCCAAAGAACGTGTTGAAAGTTGTTGACCGAAAGAAAGTATACCGTCAGTGTTTCATAGTATAGGCGCTAAAAGACATTCGATTAAATAACTGAAAACAACAACAACTAACAGACGGGGCACAGCACCAGGTGATGGATACTTACGCCCTGCCTGAGTAGTATCCGATTACAAATATCATTTTGCATTTATCAAGAAGTCACAGAGCAATTGTTCACAGTTTCTTCCACTCGTTCCACCTTTTCAATCTGTGACGGCTGTTTGTTTTAGTTACGGACCGTTAAGCCAGGCGGCAGTACGGCCGACATGACGGGTTTGTCAATGGCATCGATTTGGTTTTGTTGGTTGTATTAACGTGTTACTACATGTAAACGTAAATATATATCAATTCAGATACCAGATATATTCTTCTGCATCCCAGAAAATGTTGAATGTTCCAGAAAAATGGCTTGGTGTTTTGATTGCGAACGACTGTCACACAGGGGCGAGAAGTTTCTTGAATTCACTTTGTCATTGCGAAGATGCATGACTGAAGTTTCTTCACAGGTAATGCTACGATTACAAGTATCTAATTCAACGTTTACCTTTTGTCACACGATGATTGTGCCTGTTCCAATCTATTTCAAATTCAAATGGTAAATATACGTCATCAAGGAACGAAGTTAAGTCATAGGCCTACTCAGAAAAAAACAACATGTATACTGCCAACAGATTCCGAGTCCTCATGGACTGTCATGTTATGGTAAAGAAACCGAGGGTCCGAATGTATTGGGAGCATGTAGCAGTTATTTTAACTCTGTTGCTTACTTGGTCATAGGTAACGCGAAGGTTCCAAGATCAGCCCTAGTGACAACATGCCCCGTTGCTGCTAACAATACATCTGAAATCACTTGCGTTTGCTATAAGAGGCTGAGTGTTTTTCTTTTGCTCTACTAGGAAAGCTAATGTTTTTCTTGTCGTCTGCCTGGACTAGGGTGATCACGTGACCCTTTGCTTTCTGGAGTGGCCGTAAAGTCCCAATGGTGCATGTTCAAGTGGAAACCCTAAATGTGCAAACTGTTGTCCCGTGCGTGGTTGTTTGCGCCCCCAGTGGAAAAAAAGGAGGACCCTTGGAGACATTTAGACAAAGGTTGACTTAAAAATGCATGCAAAGTCAATGATTTGAGGGGGATTTATTGAAAAAAATTGTTATCTGACCGGCGTTGTCGGCCGTCCTTGGCGCCAGTTATCAAAGTCTCCAAGTCATGTTTTGAGACTTCACGTTGGCTATAATGACATGATGTAACCCACGGGATTTCCGAGAAACCCTGTCCTTTCACCTGTGTCAAACCTTGGAGAAGTATAATTCCTCCAAGGTCGAATTATGAAAAATTGCAGAAATTAGACAAAACCTGTTCTCACAAATAATAGAATAAAAATCATTGCTTCGTCTCAATTCCATCCAACAGTTATAGTAAACGTACTCTAATCTAGCTAAAACAATGAGTTGACCCAAAACTTAGCAGGGTAAACTGTACAACTGTTCATTGACTTGTTCAGCTACTCTCATCTGCAGGAATGCACATGAAGTGTGTTTGACCTTGGAGGAATTATACTGTCAGTATAATTCCTCCAAGGTTTGACTTTCATTGGGTTTGTTTTACCAGCCACTCTTATGCGAGAGTCCGTGGGTTCGATTCTGGTAGGAAGCAATGTCTTTCACCTTAGAAACCCGATTTCTATTTCATATTTTTTACCAGCCACAAGTGCACATCTACGTAAAAATGGATTAATTCATTCATTTTTTATAATTTATCATTCTTTATTGAGAAATTATCGTTGGAAGTCAAATGAAAGAAATTCACGAACTTGGACGCACCAAGCATTTCCCCCCATCAACCACTGCACTGTGTGTCGTTGTGCAATGCGCCACAAGGTCATTTCCAGAAAAAATCGTCATCCACCTGAATTTCACGAGCAAAGCATCTGATTAGGCCTGGGGCCTGTTTCATAAAGTGACTTTAAGCTAATAGTACCTTTAACCAAATGGAAAATGCATTGAGTTAATGGTACCATTAGCGTAAAGCCACTTTATGAAACAGGTCCCTGATCTTCGGAAGGGGGAGGGGATGCATATATCTCTCCCCTTTTTCACTGTCCGTCTTTTTGGATAATATATGGGCCCTTTTTCTGTTTGCTGGTCCACCTTTGGTGGCCCCAACGTGTCCCTCCATACTATTGATCATGTTACCTTGTTTCCGTGTCCAGGGAAGGTATCCCGACCACCATGATATAAGCAAACAGTCCACGCAAATAGAACTCTCCCTCCGTTTGCCTAACGCATTGATTAACTTGGACGAAACCTTTGTCCTTTCGTTTTCATGTTGACTGAGATTTTTCCACTAATTAAAGCGGGTTTTTGTCGCGCCACGTTGGCCAGAGAGCGGATAATCTGGGCCATGGGACCTCACCCATCGGAAAGCGTTACGTCAGGAAAATAGCTTTTTGGTTTGCCTTGTACACGAGTAATTGACCAATTATTGCCGATAATGAGGGAATTTCGACAACATCTTAACTCATGTATGTTACTGCTCTAAATAAATAGCGTTCTTTGGAGAAAAATAGGCCTACTCTTTGTGGCAATTGGTAAAGGGAAAGTGAAATTATTTCAAGAAAATAGCAAACCGAGAGAAGTTACTCGCTATAAAAACTAGAATTTTCCACAGAATACATGTAGCTTCTGATGGTGCGAATGAAACCATGAAACGTTCCTCTTTTCTTGGAGGAATTATACTGACAGTATAATTCCTCCAAGCTCTTTTCAAAAGGAAGCCATCAGGCTCCATTCGGTGGCGCTACCAGGGCCGCCTCATCCAAGGGCTTCATTTTCAGGCAATGTCTTCATCTGAGCACTCTTCTCTCCCAAACTTTGTCTTAAAATACTATCTTAAAAAGAATCTCTGTAAAACTGTCACCAATTCTTCAAGAAAGGCACGAAGTTGTTTACAGATGTTTATCAGATACTTTTATTTCCAACTTACATGTATTTCGCTCATCGTTTGGTTCCAAAGTACAACGCCAAAAATGCCACGCGACATAAAAAACAAGGCAATATCAAGGCAATATTGAGGCAATATGTTCCTTATAAATCTGAATTCACAGATGATGAAATCTTTTGTACTTTTGGTTAAAAGATTAATGTTGAATAATGGACGTTGATGAGGGCAATACGGGTTTGTTGCTTGTATTTACCGCATGATTAATTATTATTTTTTACAAACATGCGGCAATCAATTGAACAAAAGTTCTGACCAAACTCGCGCGTAGTGACCGAAATTTTTCGCCCCGAAACGAAATGGCAAACATCACGGGGTGGATAGCCATTGTGGGCTTATTTAGAAAACTATTTCTCACTTCGGCGTAAATGGCCTGATGACCGTTCGTGATATGGCATGCCGAAAGCGATTTTCTGCCGCAAACAGCACGTAAACACTGAGGGGCACATGAAGGTTCAGTGTAAGAATTGTTGTTTCGCAATTTCGACAGGGTCCTGACGCCCTGGTCACGGCTGTCCATAACATTATTGAGAAAATGTCCTAAAATGAGTTTTACGTTCACTCAAAACAGCCTTTCACATGTTACATCAAAAAGCATGTGTTGGATTTCATTTGTTGTCGTTCGACGTCCGATCTCTTTGCTACATGTATGATTACTGCAAGGATTTTTTCAGAATCGGCAATCAAAAGCAATTTTGATTTGCCTCTACGCATGAAAACCTGTCTTTTGGTAGCAAAAAAGGACTGTGATGCCTTTCCTTTGCAAAATCTCACCTCAGATACATGTACCAGGTGATATGGTGAGAACTTCGGCAGTCCGAGGACAGTCATCTTCTAGCAGGGCCGGATCCAGGATTGACAGAAAGGGGGGGGGGGGCGTGAGGCGGCTGACACAGAAAGCGTGAACCCCGAAGGGGGTCTGGGTCCTCCCCAGCAAAAATTGACAATTTTAAGTGCTTTAGATGCATTTACCTGGCATCTGACAGCAAAATACTCGAATTTTTATCTGATTAAATTTTTTCTTGCTAAAAAATCATTATTGCTCTGCCAAAAAGGGGGGGGGGGCTATGCCCCCCACGGATCCGGGCCTGTTCTAGCTTAGTGTGTAATTAAGAAACAATAGGATAACGGTCTTTGATCCTCTGCGCACGGCTTATTCCTCAACGACAGATTTCAAGTGTCACCTACATTATTTCTTATCTTTTTGGTGTTACCAGGTTGATGTTTGGTGTGACTTCTAGGGCAATATGTTTTGAAAACTCTCAATGAGAAGGTGTTTTGATAGGAATATGCGAGGAGATTGCTTCTATTGCCTTCAATAGTTGACAACAATTACTAACACCACAGAACAAAAATCACAATTCAGGTGAGGAAAGTTGCACTTTCTTTGTTATTTTGTTGGTAAGGCTGTTGTTGGTCATGCAGATCGACTGGTCGCATTTCGAATAACATGTATGTGCTTGATGGATGATTTAAAATGTGAATAAAGTCACCTAACCAGAAAAGCCAGAAACGCCATTGCCGTACGCTGGGTAGCGGCTTTTGTAGGAAAGTTTGAATCCAGTGACTAAGTTTTTTGCAGTCCGAAGACAAAGCGAACCTGGTCAAATGCATATATCCATCTCATCACTCTGGGCTAAAATGGCACGCCGAAACTGACCCAAATCGTCATTTATTCAGAATATTTTCAAAAACGCACCGGTCGGGTTAATCACTGGTTATTGTAAGATGTCTTAGCCTGTCCTCAGGCCGTCAGGACAGTGTCCTGTGATGAGAGAGCGTTAAAGAAAAACATTGCGATAAATCTAAAATAAATCACGTCACACGCGGGATATTTGCTAGCAAATGTTGTATCAGAGCGAAGATACATAGCCCGGGTCTAGTTGCCTCTTAATCACAACTCGTCATTAAATTGTTGTATTTCTGCTGAGATGTCAACACTGCGATGTGGACAAAGTTGCACAGAGAATACAACCGATAGTATAGCCTCCAACGTGTTGTCCTGAATGACAATTGCTAAACAAGGAGTAACTATCAAATGATCAAATTTTCACGTTTTCATTCCGTCCAATGCAAACTTGTTGACTTAGATGTTTGATGGTCTGTCTCAACCGTGACTGTAAACATCTGAACGGGACTTTAATTACCATCTGGTTTAACCAAGACGAAGAACGTGCCGTAAGACTATTTACGACCAGTAAAAGTCACTATGATCGCACTAGCGGCTCCATATGGACAACTTTTGGGCCAAAGTTGAATTTTTAATTTGGTCAAACATCTCGCAGGTGCTGGCTTGCGAGGAGTGACAGGGCTTAAGTTAAACACAGGATATTTATGATTTATTTCGGCGGACACTTGCTTTCTTGCGCCCTCATCAACATGATTTTTGAAAAGATTTCTTCTTTAATGTGCAGATTTGCTTTATTTCTTCCAAAAAGATGAAAAGACGCCACACTAATCAGCGAGCAGCGGGTCGCTGGTTGTGAGGCAGACGATTTAAGTTGTCCACCGTGCGTGTCATTGCATTTATTTGGAGACTTAGACTAATAAGACCAGAAGTGGAACCTGTCAGCTCTTACATTACAACTGTCAGCCTTTTTTATTCCCAAAATTCACCCGTTCTCACCCCTGGATGATAAAATTTCTTCCCCGCAACGTTATACAACCAGACGGCTGTCCAAGCGCCGTTACCAATGCGACGGTGGAAATTTATTCGCAACCAACCGCACATCACATTTTGTGATGGTGAGATTTTATACCGCTCGGGTGAAGCCGTGAGGATCGCCCCGCTGTGGTTCAAGACAGGAACCTCCGCTATCTTCATTGACAATTGCTAAGGTGTTATTCGAATAATTGTTCGAGGATAGACCTGTTTGCCGTCTTTTGTTGTCGCCAATCGAGCGCTCGACAACGTGTAATTATTGTCCCCTGACTGGGCGCGCGTTGACAAGTGGGAGGAGCTTTGGGATCAGACGACAGCCATTCAGAAGGCGGGAATCCATACGCAGGCTGATTTATCTGCCGTATTGGCCGTGGGCGTGGCCATCGATTGTTAACTGTAAGTATTTACCAAGGGTCAACCCTAGCTTGGCAGAGTTTACTTCCAACACTTGCTAGAATACACAAACTGCAGAAGAGACAAGATCGCAAAGCAACGACCATGTTGACGACGAAGTCTCCGTACGATACTTCGTGTACGAGTAGTTACTCCATGCCAAACATGAACAGCATGGGCTCGATGGGAACGATGTCCACCATGTCGGCGATGGGGAACATGACCGGTTACTCGACCCACGGAATGGGATCCATGGGCAGCATGGGAGCCTCCATGGGATCCATGGGTATGTCTTCGATGGGGATGTCCAGCATGACAGGAATGAATTCGGCCATGAACGGAATGGGAACAATGAACGGTATCGGCAGCCCGATGTCATCTTCGATGGGGAGTATGAACGGTATGAACTCTGGAAGCATGTCACCTATGTCCATGGACTATAACCGAGCCCAGGCCATCAACAGGGCACGGGAGAAGACCTATCGGAGGAGTTACACTCACGCCAAACCACCGTATTCGTACATCTCTCTCATCACCATGGCTATTCAACAGTCTCCAAGTAAGATGTGCACGTTGAGTGAAATCTACCAATTTATCATGGATCTGTTCCCTTTCTACAGACAGAATCAGCAGAGGTGGCAGAACTCTATCAGACACAGCTTGTCTTTCAATGACTGTTTTGTGAAAGTCCCCCGAACACCGGATAGACCCGGTAAAGGCAGTTACTGGACGCTACACCCAGATTCAGGGAATATGTTCGAAAACGGATGTTACCTCCGACGGCAGAAACGTTTCAAGTGTCCGAAGAAGGACGCGCTTCGACAGACTCAACGGGACCAAGGTAATGACGGTTCACGTTCTTGTTCTCCGTGTCACAGTGAAACATCCACACAAGATCACACGCCGACCGGTAACACGTTACAGGACGACAACCNCTCGCCACCAGGACTGTAATTGGTATGTATACCAGTAAATCACTAAAAACCCAGTGTATTCACCACACAAAAACTGTCCAACCGTACTATTCTGTTAACGACACGATATGTGACATTATTGTGAGAGACACCATTCTCATCCCATGGTACGTGAAATTTTCTTTTCACCTTGTTTCCATCTCAGCTACAACCGAAAGAATAGTACATCTCCTGTATTCAACGTCATACTCCATTGGTTCTAGTTTAGGTGAAACACTTTTGGCACTTTCGCCCGGGTCACCAAACGCACCCCTGAAACTGAAAAGTTGTTGTCAATGTTCTTGACAAGGTCTTTGCAAGAAACTCATTATTTTAAGTAATTTATTTTACTACAAAAATTGTACATTAGATTATAAGATGCAGTTTGGTACATTGTTTACTGGTAGATTGTTTAGATTAGTGAGCCTATTTTGTATAGCCGTCTAGAAATCTGGGTTCGTTGCTGACGCAGCTCTAGTCAACCGCCTCCTCTGTGACACTAGTGTATATACTTAACTTCGCAAAATGACGCTATAAAATCCACAAAACCCAATTAATGATTTGAAATCGGCACTTATTGATGACTTGTCCTTATGTGATTCTTTACGATTTTGTAAATGGTTGTATATGTATAAATAGCTACTCAGATTGCTGAAATTGTACATTATCCTAAAATGTCTTTATATACTGTTTTTCTAGACATTATCCCAAGTCCTGTGTCTGAACCTGAACGGTTGTTGATATAGGCAAAACTTTTGAGTTAGAAACTGTCCAAAATGAAAATCTCGTCGCCCCTAAATAACCGAGAGAGTTGGTGATGTGTTGACAGGCAGAAACCTGAACAACAATCGAGAAACAAGATGGGGCAACTTAACCGAACCTTCCCAAAAGGTCTCCCGTTTTCGAGCAAACCTGAGGTTCTTTTTTTGTAAGTTTGTTTACTTTCAAAGCGTCTTCAGGAGGCTTGCCGCATTCTCCATTTTCTCTCTGTTCTTTAGGGGTACATTTGTAGCCTTCTGACTAGCACACAGGCAGCCTGCTGCATTTATTTACATGTAACCTCTAAAATCAAAAGACGTGTCAATCAATTTTCAATATTAAAGTGAAGATTATTTTCATTTTTAAGAACTCTGCATCCTTTTCCTTCCTTTTATTTTGACGGTTTTTCTAGCATTCAAACAAAAATTCGAAAGATGAATTTTTGATTGAACTCGACATGCTCAAGTTCTGGATCATCGGACACCTATAATCGCATGATATCATGGGAAATTCGTGGCATTTTTGAGAATCACTCAAACACCGAAGCCCCAAGTCAAGGGTACCGTTCTCACTTGACGCATACTTCCCCACTGCTGCTAAATGAGGCGGAAACTGTGTTGGCTTCGTATTCAAGTGTTCTTTAATTGTTATTAACACTGAATTAATAATTACTATTGAGAAAATCAAGTATTACAAAAGCGATATCGATTTTGAAATACGTTACGCCTGAAAACTAGTCGGATGCGCAAAAATTAGTTGTGCGTGACTGAGTTTGAATTAGTTTCCGACATAGTTGCAGGCTCATTTCGAACAACGATTGAAAGAAAAAGGATGGTGGATGAGATCGGTCTAAACCACTGATGGACCAATTCCTCCAGAGCCGTGAACTACATCCTCAAAGAAAACAGAAATGCACAGCGGAAAGACCTGAATGTGCATTGTTCGGATAAAGCAATTTTTGGCTGGCCTAAAGGCGAAAACCAGTCCTCATATCTCAAAGAACAATTTTTCTGTTGCCCTTCGCCCAAGGTGGACTCCTTTTCCTATCACACACAGGGTAGACCCATGCGAAAGGGGTGAAAACTCACCTGATCCCCAGTAACAACAATTTTCATGGTTATATAGCGACTTTTGTTTCAGAATGTTGAAGCTGTTTCTACACTCATTGGAACATTGGAGATGTTTTTTCACTCATCGCGACATTTCAATACATTTTTACCCCAAACACAGCCTAAGTCCCACACGAACACACCCAATTTACTGTGAATAATGGGTTTTATTGCTGTCACAACACGACAATATGCCAATTTGTCATATTTTAGCGGGAATTTTATCAAGTTTTCACCCCGGTTTACTATGTTATCATTGGTAAAGCCTAGGTGGGTGAGATAACGGTATTGACCACGCGAGATAAGACTGAATACCTGGAGTTGTATGGACGTGTCCTCGAGTCATGCTTGTCATGGACACTTATGTTGTTTTTACCAAATCGGCTCGGAAACATATCACAATATCCGGTCTCGAAATTTGCCTTTCGAGGCGGCATGTTGCAATCAATGACCGAATTTTTTTTAGAATGGAAGGGTGGGGGAGATGACACCAACAAGGCCTACCCCCAGACTATTGGTTCAAACCGCAAAATCTGAAAATCGATTGAGTCTGATTTTGAAATTTGGGTCGTCATTCATAAGAAACGGGTCGGCCTACAACCGACTGTGATAGTGTCAATACACAAAACCGGTACACAACTGTGTGATTTTTGATTTTCAAATTTAATTTGCTTTAAAGTGAGTGAATTGAGCTGGTCCTTGAAACACGTCGACCATTCACACCTCAAAGATTGAATACTTCAATGAAATTTTATTGGATTACTGTATAGTATTGTCATTTTCAATCGGCGTACACAAAATGAGTCGTCATTTTTCAATTGTCCGAATGTGAAAAGAACTTGCACCATAACAGCAGCAACTTAAGTCGTAAATCAAGTACAAGTACAACTCGCGTGTAGTCATTAAAAGTGTATGTAGCACATCTAAAAATCGATCCTCAAGTCAATCCCATTACAAATACCCGTAATTTCCTGCCATATACTGTTATCAGACGGCAAAAACTCGACACCATGCAAAATTAATTCAGTCGCACACTTGAACTTTTATAAGTATGCTTGATTCTAAATTTCCTGAAATTGTCCCGGACTTGTAAAGCTGTTCTGATGTGTCCAATATACCCCGGGCCATGATGACTCCGAGGTGTAGAGCTCCTCAACGGGATGACGTGACCGTACGTGAGCGGGCGATAGTCGTACAACTGAGTCACGGGAGTGATGTTTCCTTTGTTTTTGGCGGCACCACTCATTTTTGATATCGATACTTAAGGGGTGAGTTAGGCTATTGCGAAAGTCACAAAGGATTAAGACTCATGCGACAGCGAAATATCATACTGGACTGACAAAAGGTGGCTAGGAAGTTTTATCAAATTCTGTTACCACTGAGCCCAACTCGACGAATTAAATAAGGTTGTGTCCTGTTTTACATTTTTCTGAGGGTATACTGAAGTGGATGTGTCTGAAATTTATAAGAGATTTGGCAGAGTTCACTAAACCCTTCAGTGTATAATGTAGGGTGATGAAATAGTTCAAGTCTCACTCTAAATATAACCCCATCGAGCCCAAGAGAAATACAAGCTTTACTTAGCTTGTAACGCTTCGAGCGTCGGTAAAAACACCGTCGTGTACGGTCTATATTTAACCGCTAGGATCACCGGCGTATTAATCCCATTAACAGTGTAAAATGAAGCAGACTGCAATAAAAACAGAAAGCTGCAAAATTGATGTGTTGAAAGCAGTTATTGCAAATTTTTCCTGTCCTGTTGAAACGCCAGTCGTATCGAAAGCATGCACGAATGCAGGCCAATGGTAGGCTACGTGGTTTCCTGCGTCTACGTGTGAAATGTGGGACATCAATGGTACCGAAGTCTTACTTGCAGTTTCCCCCCAAGCACGAAATTCCATTCTTGCTTTACATTGTCATACAACAGAACTATAATACCAATATAAAAGGATCCACAATGCATTTAATGCGCAACAAAAGAACAATGCTCAAATAGATATGCCTGTGTTGGCGAAAAAACCATGGAACTTTCAACTATGCAATTTTTTTCGCCTGCTAATTGCGATGCTGAGCAGTAGCTGCGGTTGAAAAGTATGATGGCTCCCAGGTTGAAGGAGACACGTCTGCTGAACAAATTACAAGCAAGAAACTTCAGGTTTTACTGTAAAATCTCGACAATAAGGTAGATCATAATTCCTCCAAGGGTAGATCTACAAGATGGAACACCTCCCCCTAGCGCAAGAAACAATGACATGAATATCCACTCCAATTGTACGTTTGACTGCTTAAATGGTTATGAATAGTCGCCATAACAAAATCGCTGGGTCTTTCCGCCTGTTGTTTATTTCAAGGTCCATTGTTGGGTTTGAGGAAAGAAAAGTCAAAATAAGATTCTTGCAGGTGTGAGATCGTGTCACGTTTTGTTTTTTCATAAAAACAATTTTGGGTAAAAATAACAGCTTTGGGTTTAGTTAATGAGAACAACGTAAGGTGTTGTTGTTTGCCACTTCTACGTGTAATGGCCTGATTGCTCGAGGAACTTGTAGAAAAGATTGAATCAACATACCTCTCGTCCCTAATGAAATCATTCAATGGTACATGTAACTTACCATTGTAAATTGGTGTTTTGGGGGTTGCTTTGAGGTTTTCTCCTTGCCGCACGTACAGCAGAAAAGGGACTGATGTATTATACCAAGCTTATAACACCTGGGCCCGTATGCATAAAGGTGGAATAGGCTTACTCCAGACATAACTTCATGTTATAACGTTAAGTTATACATGTACCTGGAATAAGCTTATTCCACCTTTTTGCATACGGGCCCGGAGGTCTGGGCCCGGTTGCACAAAAGTATACTAGGCTTAGTATGATTCTATCTCCTAGCTGGCTTCTAACTTTGTATGCGTTTGTATACAAAGTTAGAAGCAAACTAGGAGATAGAATGATACTACGCCTATGCTTTTGTGCAACCGGCCCCTGATTTTTGTGGTAGATTTTCTCGTCGGGAACGAGAAGTGTCGCGGAATTGAACTCCGCAAAATTCCCACGGTGTCGGTGGTGTCGAGGCGTTGCATTCCCCTCCTGACTTTGTACTAATCCTCACCGAAGGTTCTGTGAAGGGGCTCCAAGTGGATAGTTCCATGTTTGTTTCCTCTGTTTCTCTCTTGACGTGGTATTGTCCCCTAGCCTTATTGTGTCAATCCGAATTATGACCAGCAGTCCTTGTTTTTGCAACCGGACAGGCAAAACCTTCAAGTAGGGTCGCTGTTTTCACACCGGAAGTACTAGGCCTACTTAACATTTTTTAGCTTCTTTTCTGGAATAAAATTATGGCGTTTGCCATTTCAAGTCACTTCCAAGTAGTGCACAGTTTCATTACGAACAAGGTCAATGAAATATCAATTTGAAAGTGGCAGTAAATCGTTATCAAGTGACGGGCATGAACCTCGACACCCACTGATCAATGCTAAGTGCATTATACACGTATATCAACCCCGCTCGAAATTGAATGAAATCAATTTGAAACAACATGTGATTATAATATCAATTCCAGGCAAGAGAACACAGGGCTCACACTGCAACCGATGAAATATATATATTTTTCTTTTTGATTTTTGCAGTTAGGTTCGGATACATGCTGCATTTTTGCAGGTATTTGGGGAGCCAAAAGTTCACTTTTGCGTTGTAATAATACAAAAAAAAGTCATGTAAATTAAATGTAAACTCCGAGATGAACCTAAAGTGATTATCTCGAACTATCAACATTTTAATTCTGTCACAGCACGACTAATATTGGAAACCTGAAAAATGACTACACACAATATGCAGAGTCAATATATAGGTAGTTTGCAGGTTATGTCCCCACTTGACTAGGATCATATGTAATGGCCACAGTTGGTCAATTTGTGACGGCCATATCAATTTTATTCCGACTAATAAGGGACACAGCCACAATGTATAAAAGTGGACTGCATGCGTGTCCCCATTTGTGTAGTATAGAGTGATGTGTCCCCAGTTGTCACAAGATAAACGGATATGAGTGTGAACGTTTTGTAATGGTAAAGGCCATGTCACAATGACATCCCTGCATTTTTTCTTTGCTCTTTAAAATTGATTCTGGGATTGTTCCTCCTGGGACTCCGTTGGTTACAGCATAAGGGAAAAATCAGATTTATAAAGATAAAGTATTTTCATGTAACTTGGTTTAACCAACGTAGGTTTCTCTACAGATATCATACCGTAAATTTCCTCAAAGGCAGGCGTACAGAAAAATGAGGAACGGCGCAAATGACTTCCAGGGAACATTGTGCAATGCAAAAAAGGTTGATGATAGAGTCAAAAAGCATCTTGCAATTAGGAAAAGTGTCATCCACGATATTCAGTTTGATATTTCCTTGAAGCAAGGCGCCAGTGCGAGCATTATGAATAATAGAAGATGACGCATTATGATAGCAATTATGGGAAATACTAGTAGGCTACGTGTGCAATATTGCACTGAGAAAAGTAAAAAATACATGGCATTCTTGACTCTGCTTTAGAAATTGACAAGAAAAAAATCAATTACGTGAAATTAATGGAGATCACGAGGCATCTAAATTGTGCACATGAGTATGTGATGAGCGGGCCAAGAGACTCTTGTACATCGATCTAAGCAAGAATATCAGAGACCGTGAGATGTTTGAGAATTATACGTACGAGGTCAGCAAATTGGGCTTTGAGGGAGATACTCCGTGACTATAGTACGGACATTCGCTGTCCATGCAGGTGGGAGAGTTTAAGATTGAAAAAATGCAAAAACGTTGGTAAAAATCAACACGTGCTTTCTCATCACCTTGAGTAAGAAACTGGTAACCGAATCGTGACTTCTTTGAAAGTCCACGACTTTTTAGGCCTTCTACTTGACTAAAATCTGATACCCGGTATAGACTACTTTTGAAATTGACTAAAAAACAACTTTCACAAATTGGCAATAGCTGCGCTCAGCTTTATATTGAAATGTATCGGTTAACAAATTCTGATCTTAATGAGGTAATTATGCATAAAAATCACTGCCGTCAGATTCATGCTTTATCCTGGATGTTTGATCATTCCTTGCTTGAGATGAAATACCATCACACTTTAAAATTCCCTCAGGCTACGCTTCCGGCTTTCTTGACACACCTTGAGGTTTCCCTTGGGCGGGCCTCGGTGATGGCGACCTGGCCACCGTATTGTCCCCGTGACCTTTCCCCGCTCTACCCTTTCAGCAGCCTTTTCTACGTGCCACGGCCACTTCGAGGCCACGCGTTCCTTTTGTCCTGAAGATAGGGAACCAAAACGACGTGCAAATCGATTTAATGCAAAAAGGGAGAGGGTTGAACCGCAGGGCGGCCACTTCATAAAATCTCCTTCATTTTCTCTCATCCATCCTTCATAATCAATGAGGCGAAATAACTGGCTGAAAACAGGTTTCAAGGGCCTCGAGCGGTGAATTTCGCCGACTATTAATAGACCATGGGACGGAGGGAGTTACAGGCATGTGAACCTTCCCATTCAATTTCCATATCCCGAAACAAATTTTCCACAGATTCGCTATAAGTTTCTGGCTTTAAAAATTCACCAATTTTAACTACCCTAGAGCCGATTTTTCCAATTCGAGTAAATTTCAATCGCATTGTTCATTAGAATCGGTTTAGTTCTTTTTCGCCAACTTTGATATGAACTATTTGTGACATGTACAGCTCCTAAACGATGTGAAGAAATTAAAAACTATGTAACAAAAACGATTGTCGATTTTAAAAGCTAACCGTATTCTAATGTGGAATGCTTTGTTGTTTGTTTATTTGTTCGGGGGCGAGCGAGGCAAAATGTCGAACATATCGCAGCCGATTCAATTTCCAGCGCGCTAAAGCTTGATCATTTTGACTTATTAGAAAATTAATATAATTTTCTTTTCCTAATTATCTACTATTTTGCTTTGATGATCAATAATTCAACACAGATTTGGAATTGTGTGTTTAGCGATTTGTACTAATCGATATTCCAATTTAAGTTTGAATCAATTGACTGGCTCAGAAACAAAGCGAAACAAGGCCTGCACGATACGTGCGTTGTATGACGTCATCACCAGTTTGTTTTGGCGATTTTGCCTGTCATAAGTCATGAATGACTATTCTGGATGTAAGTAGATGCTCAGAGAATTTCCATGGACAGTCGCAAATGTCCCGCAACATGGTTCAGAAATCTATAGTTGCATGTGTAGCCTACATGTATGTGTCGGTAAGTTGTTTAACAAGCTATACGTGGCTGTACCCAACACCATCCTTGTATCCATGCTTATTTTGGATACCGACACAATTACCAGCGACGACGAGAAAAATACAAATTCCTGTATATCAGATAATCGATTCAATTCAATACTTTATCTCAATTCCTTTAGTTATTGAAAACTTGTTTACTTTTCAATAAAATTGTATATTGAATGCGGAAAGTGCTGAAAGCGATCAACTAAACATATTGAAATTTATTTCAGTGGTGAATTTTTCCGAAATCTATAGCTTTTCAATAATAGTTCAGATATCGGGAGATATGTAAATAAAAAAAATTAAACCGCATCGCGTGAAGATCCATTGTTTTGTATTAATCTCATTTAAACGATGAATAAAAAAGACGTTCCATTTTTTCATGCTGCAAATAGGTAGGCCTAATCCCGTAAATCTTGTGTTTAGAGTGTATTCGAGGAAAACTCGAAAAAATCGGCCTTGGATACGGTTGTTGTCATCTGTCTGTTTTTCCAGTGAGTCTTTGGCTCCTCGAGTAAAGTCATCGTTCAACCCGCTTCTTCTGTCTGCACATCGCCACACTTTTTCGCCTTAGAATCATGAAAAATGGTCATAGCTGTGCCAAAGGGACCCAATGTATACTGTATCACGTGTACTTCTATACAGTAACCCGATACAGTGGTTGGGTAAACATTCAAATGAGCCAAAACATCACATTGTCAAAATTAACTTCTTGCACGTGCACAAAAACTCGCCTTTTATGCCGTTATGTAAAAGCGCACGGGGCTGTATTTACCGATGAAGGGCTTTTCGACCGTGCCATTCTGCCACGGTAGATTTTTTCCAGTGCATCGCCGTCCAAACGGGACATGTGCTGCGAAAAAAAAATGTGCATACATCATTTGCATCCTTGCGCGACCAAATGATCAGGACCCATGGCGGTTCTTACCCAGTAACCATTTTTCATTACGCGGCGCCCATATAATTTTCTTTTTTTATTAAACCGTGCACTATACATATTATATTTCCCTGTATGTATTAAAAGATACACCTGGCCAGCTGCAGATTCTTGAATTCTATGATCGGGCGTGCTGGATAATTGTCCCACGAGAAAATAGAAATCAGACGGATTTTGTACAGCCTGTCCCCAAAACAGTATAATGTCAGTAATTTTTGCCGCTAATTTTCACAAGAATTCGTGTGTAGAAAGCAAAATGTTAAGCATTAAATCATGTAGATGCAGAACTAGACAAAATCTACACGGCTAAACAGACGCACTATAAACTATAGGATTTTAACTATTGGCACTAAGAAATCGCTAGTATAAGTCCTGTATAAAGTTGTTGGTATACGTCGATGCTTACTCATGTATAGTGTAATGCCCGTTGCACCCTCAGTAGCACTCAATTTACTGATGTCCATCGTCACTTTCAACCATGGACTGCCTCCGAAAGGACAGTAGTCTCGATCACCCAGCTGCCGTTTCAAACCTGGGGATCCGCAAAGGAGAACTGCGGAACAAAACGGCTGGCTGCGCGAGACTAAGGACAGTTTAAACATCACAAGAGAAATCATCATGCCCCTGCCACCAAACCTAGCAATATGCACATCAAGATGCACTGCCTGCCCACAGCAGAATAGGAGTACGGAGTCAAGTGCATATTGAACCCGTTCTCTGAGGTATAGGTTCTGAAGTGGCCATTTCTGGCTCACAGCAGATTGTAGAGAAACGCAAGCCGACAGATCTGTATCAGTCACACAGCCAATAACGACCAACAGCAATTCAATCGATGTCACAATAAAGCGATTCATGGACTTCCCGCGGTTACCCTACTCATGACAGAAAATTAACCGGACTAGCAATATGCGTATCATTGTACCGGTATCAATATCATTCTTTATATTGTGTGGATAATGTCCACGATTCAATCAGGGGATAGTCGGTCTTTGTTTTCAGCGATTCATACGCGTCACTAAATCATACCCATCAGCGCTGTATGGTGGTCATACATCCAACCCTGATTTTTCTGAAAGACCAAAATGAACATTCATGCGTTACTTGACATTTAGAACGCAATCAAATGAAAAACATAAACTTGGCCTACAATGGGATGCAAACGATAAAATGACTAACATTAATAATAATACACACTCTATTTTGGGGAAAAGCACACGCTGCATTTTGTATGTGTGTCGGGAAATACTTTTTCAAGGTTTCCATTATACGGATAGTTTTATAACATTATTAATTATTGCTACTGCCATATTATGGCAGCTTTATGATAAAGGAAGATTCCTTTCTGCTACTGATCAACAAAACAGCATTTTAGTTGACAGGTAATTTTGGATTTTACTTTAGCCTGTTGAAAAATAATTTTTACTTCTTTATTTTTACTTTATTTTTCAGATACATTGTACTTCTTTATTTTTACTTTATTGTTAGATACTCCTTTATTTTTACTTTATTTTTAGATACACATGTACTTCTTTATTTTTACTTATTTTTTAGAAGGTTTTACGTACACCAATGCGCATCACTCTGAGGATGATTTTTACCATAGGAAAAACGACGCAATAAAAACACAATCAAACTAAGAATAAAGAAGACGAACCTGAGATCAGAGAATTGTCGTGATATCTGACAAATCTGATGACAGAGATAAATTTGGCAAAAGATTATTTGGCCTGGCGCCAGTTCAGATAACAAACCAGTCAATTTCTGAAGGATTTTGACACACATGCTCTTGGTATATTGATACGAGGTAAAGGAAGTCATGATTACTCACCCAACCCACTTAAAATGATCATTTCGGAAATATTTCATCCTGATAATGTTGTCACCCACCTGATAAAAGTTATATGAAACAGGGTGAGACACCATGGTGACTGTCGAGATTGGTCAACAAAGATGGCGGCGGGGCAAAGATCAATCTAAGAGGACAGTGACATTAATATCTTTATCAAAACTAGTCTCCTTCAACACGGTATGGGGATTTAGCCTGGGTGAATGTGATTCCTTCATTTGAAATTGCCTTTTGAGAAATTTTTAGTCAAATCGGATGTCCTTTAATCAAAGACCTTCATCAGTGACTCAAATCATGAGCACCTAAGCTAAATGCATCATACACGTAGGCGAATTGTTGTGGGAACGTTATATTTTCCGGGGAAAAAATCAAAATGCTCATGTCCCACCATTATTTATGACTGACTGTCTCTCACTTACTCATATACATAGTATGGCTACTAATACTGCGAAGGCGAAATCCTGAGTACAGCAGAGTGTAGAAGCGTTAATCTAGCAATATCGTTTGTTTAACATGCCTTGGATAAATTTATTCAGACACTTGGGTTGTGTGTCCCCAAGATAGTGTTGTTTGACTATCATTATCATCCGATGGTATGGCAATGCATTCGTCAGCTTCGTCAGCAGTGCCTTTTGTCCTGGAGCGAATGACTCTATCCTGGCCAGCCTAACCGCTAAATGACATACAGGCATCCCCGCGAGTGTTTTCACAAGATTTGTGATAAAACACAAAAATGGTGGAATAAGCAGGTAGATCCTCTCGCCGAACGTGCTAGCTGTGTCAACAGTCCGCTTAACAGGACACTGCAAATGATGTAATTTACCAGTAAATCTAAGCTGTCCTCTACATCACGGATGTCCACACTGATAATTCTAGGCAAATCTGCAAACAAATTATACTTAGCTGATTTCAATAGTAAAGGAGAGAGGCGATGCGTTCCACTACAACAAGACCTCGGTATTTCACACTCATTCTTTAGTATATGTAGAGTCGGATCCGCTTGAAACCATTTGAAATCCATTTGCTAAGATATTTCACCTTAATTAGAACCAGGTGAAGTCTGTAATAGCTGAAGATAATGTACATTAGCCACCGATGTCGTAAATTGGAAAGATATCAGGACTGTCAGCTCGGTGAGTTGGACTGACTGAGGTGTCTTTGTCGCCAAGGATTAGACGGATTCTAGTAGAATCATATTCCGATCAATTATCATTGTTTAGCGCAACTAAAGATGATTGTCATTAATGGGAAGCGATCAAGAAATCGTCTGCTTAGTGATCCCACGTAGACTGATGTGCTGGGAGGGTACATAGTTCAACACATCCCAAGTAGGCTGGAAGGGACGAATAAAGTCACACTTAGAAACGTTGTTTTGCCTCGAAATTCGGCATGATGCAACGGATGGTTTAATTTGCGAAGAGAACTTTGTTGTGGTCGCAGTTTTACTTTTTTAGCAATGTTGTTCGATTGCTTTCTAAATTCTCCCTACCGTTGGGTGCACCAATTCCAGCCGGGCCGTTCATTCCAACCTCGGCCAAACTCAATCGCCGATTGCCACGGGTAATTGCCAGTTCAATAGTATAATTCGTTTGGGAAGAAACATTGGTGAACACACACTACTTGGCCGTATGTAGGCTGGCCAAGGGTGTTCGAAATAATTTTATAGACGTGCATAAATCTGTATTCAGATCACGACAGAAGTAATTCCTATTCCTGACGCCTAAATACGCCAAGAAGTGCACCAGCCCAGACTCCGTTATTAAAATGTTCGACACATGTATGCAAGACAGTCTTCTTTGGAATGTGCCGAAGTTTTCCTTGTGGTAACATATCCTGATGCAACGGATGGTTTAATTTGCGAAGAGAACTTTGTTGTGGTCGCAATTTTACTTTTTAGCAGTCAGTGTTATTCGATTGATTTCTGAATTCTCCCTACCGTTGGGTGCACCAATTCCAGCCGGGCCGTTCATTCCAACCTCGGCCAAACTCAATCGCCGATTGCCACGGGTAATTGCCAGTTCAATAGTATAATTCGTTTGGGAAGAAACATTGGTGAACACTACTTGGCCGTATGTAGGCTGGCCAAGGGTGTTCGAAATAATTTTGTAGACGTGCATAAATCTTTATTCAGATCTCGACAGAGTAATTCCTATTCCTGACGCCTAAATACATGTACGTATTCACCAAGAAGTGCACCAGCCCAGACTCCGTTATTAAAATGTTCGACACATGTATGCAAGACAGTCTTCTTTGGAATGTGCCGAAGTTTTCCTTGGGTAGATAATCCTGCAGTTGCATCCACTACCATTCCTTCTCATGGCTGGGGAAGGGGGTGCCCCCAGACATCACCGAAAAACGTGTTTTGCGAGTGCAGATTTTGGTCGAAAAATGCCCGGAAAGCCAAATGCCCCTTCCAAGACAAAGATCTAGCTACGGCCCTGCCTTCACGGCCTGTTGTTCGAAGGTAACGCTGAAACCATTTTGACGTCAACTTGATCATGACGATATTTTCTTCAGTTAAACCCACAGATAACTTAAACGCCAAAATACCCAACAACAACAACAACAACAACACAAACTAAGATTTTCGAACAACCCATCCCTGGACGTTTCTCGCCATTAATCGCTGGCGCTATCATTGAAGACAGAGATTTAATAAAAAAAAGAGCGGAAGAGTCAACCACTTCAAGAGCTTCAAGTCAAGATACCACAAGAATGTGGGAGTGCAAATGATCAATATATGAACCTACTTAATTCAATTCTAGATGACATTTTATTGGGTTTCTGCACAGTACGTGTGCGCCTGTATGATGGAAATACTGATCGAGAAGGACATCAACATGGAGGTTTTTCATTGCCGCCAGCACTGGCGTCGTGCCGTGTGTTTTTTTTACTTTTTTCAGGCCTAGTACACTTGTCTTGTTTAGAGACGCTTCATCTGTTCAACCGCTGAGTACGAATTGAATAATGAATGTAAATTGACTTTGAAACAGCTGACCAGAACACCGACGTCTACAAACCACTTGAGAGACCACCGAGAAGGATGAATATTTGCATTTATAAATAATACACCATGAGATACGAGCTGGTTGTACATGTACTTGTATACCAACACGAACGTACATTGTACCAATCCTTCTGTATCGCATATTTGTCGTTTTTTCCAATCGGAGACGTTGAAATCTGTTTCTCCGGCGCAGCTCTTGCTGATGAACCAATCAAAATGGGTGGTGCTGGATATTGTGAATGGCCTGAAAAAACCGACATTATTGTACATGTTGAATTAACGACATGTATACTAATGAATTTGATTGCATTGGTAGTGGGGAAAAGGAGGACACGGCAGTGCAATGCTGAATGGAACAAGGAGGAAACATCAATAGACATACGAGGATAAAGTGTTCTTCATCTTCTATTCGGTAAACAATTAGACGGTGTACACACTCGTGATATAGAGCAGTTTTCATTCCATGTTTGGGTCTAGTTTATGNCTCACTCAGTCACGGACGTCCCAGGTCTCCAGTCCCTTTCCCGGCCGCTTTCTCACGACACAACCCAGGCCTTGCTCACGCATCATCATCACGGACAATATAACCACGGACCTCATTTCAACCATCCATTCTCCATCACGAACCTCATGTCATCAGAGAACAAACTGGACTTAAAAATGTACGAATCAATGCAGGCGGCAAACTATGGCAATTATAACCAACTTTCGCCGGTGCACTCCACGATTCAGAAGGACCCCTCATCTATAAATGATTACTACAAGGCCTATACGCCACATACGGCCACGGCAAGTTTATAACAATTGGACAGTGAACATTCGCAAGGAATTCAAAGTGTGTATCAAAAGTGACAAAAGTGAAATTTGTGACAACGTGTGTAAAGTGTCTTCAATTCTATGACATGTCCGTGTGTGGGCATGGACCTTGGTTCATTACTAACCGGTCGTATGCGACCTTTCGGATACGCCGTGGACTTTTGGACTCTCTCTCAGGTTCGAGATAGGACGATTTTGGAGTCCTCGCCACCAGGACTGTAATTGGTATGTATACCAGTAAATCACTAAAAACCCAGTGTATTCACCACACAAAAACTGTCCAACCGTACTATTCTGTTAACGACACGATATGTGACATTATTGTGAGAGACACCATTCTCATCCCATGGTACGTGAAATTTTCTTTTCACCTTGTTTCCATCTCAGCTACAACCGAAAGAATAGTACATCTCCTGTATTCAACGTCATACTCCATTGGTTCTAGTTTAGGTGAAACACTTTTGGCACTTTCGCCCGGGTCACCAAACGCACCCCTGAAACTGAAAAGTTGTTGTCAATGTTCTTGACAAGGTCTTTGCAAGAAACTCATTATTTTAAGTAATTTATTTTACTACAAAAATTGTACATTAGATTATAAGATGCAGTTTGGTACATTGTTTACTGGTAGATTGTTTAGATTAGTGAGCCTATTTTGTATAGCCGTCTAGAAATCTGGGTTCGTTGCTGACGCAGCTCTAGTCAACCGCCTCCTCTGTGACACTAGTGTATATACTTAACTTCGCAAAATGACGCTATAAAATCCACAAAACCCAATTAATGATTTGAAATCGGCACTTATTGATGACTTGTCCTTATGTGATTCTTTACGATTTTGTAAATGGTTGTATATGTATAAATAGCTACTCAGATTGCTGAAATTGTACATTATCCTAAAATGTCTTTATATACTGTTTTTCTAGACATTATCCCAAGTCCTGTGTCTGAACCTGAACGGTTGTTGATATAGGCAAAACTTTTGAGTTAGAAACTGTCCAAAATGAAAATCTCGTCGCCCCTAAATAACCGAGAGAGTTGGTGATGTGTTGACAGGCAGAAACCTGAACAACAATCGAGAAACAAGATGGGGCAACTTAACCGAACCTTCCCAAAAGGTCTCCCGTTTTCGAGCAAACCTGAGGTTCTTTTTTTGTAAGTTTGTTTACTTTCAAAGCGTCTTCAGGAGGCTTGCCGCATTCTCCATTTTCTCTCTGTTCTTTAGGGGTACATTTGTAGCCTTCTGACTAGCACACAGGCAGCCTGCTGCATTTATTTACATGTAACCTCTAAAATCAAAAGACGTGTCAATCAATTTTCAATATTAAAGTGAAGATTATTTTCATTTTTAAGAACTCTGCATCCTTTTCCTTCCTTTTATTTTGACGGTTTTTCTAGCATTCAAACAAAAGTTCGAGAGATGAATTTTTGATTCAACTCGACATGCTCAAGTTCTGGATTCGGATAATCGCATGATATCATGGGAAATTCGTGGCATTTTTGAGAATCACTCAAACACCGAAGCCCTCAGTCAAGGATACCGTTCTCACTTGACGCATACTTCCCCACTGTTGCTAAATGAGGCGGAAACTGTGTTGGCTTCGTATTCAAGTGTTCTTTAATTGTTATTAACACTGAATTAATAATTACTATTGAGAAAATCAAGTATTACAAAAGCGATATCGATTTTGAAATACGTTACGCCTGAAAACTAGTCNCATATCAGAAAGTCGGTATGCATTTAGGTCATGTAAAGTGAACAGCGCAACTGCTGTACAAACAGGTAGTGCATTTGCTACCAGAAAACCCCATTTTTGTATCTTTAACCAGCCATAACATCTAAAGGGTGAAAGTGATCATTTTGCACCATTCAGAATATGATGCAGCATCTTATTCTCTTCAAGTTCAGTGAAAACAGATTTCAAATAGGACAGTTTTGTCCACGTACTTTTCATGTTGAAAAAGTGGGGACCACCACAGAAATGTACAGTAGGTGACAAATTGACAACTATTTCCTCACATCAGTCTATCTTCAAAGAGCGTTTGGTTACATCCCAAGTGTCCGTAACTAATTTTACTTGACAGCATCTGTTTCTAGGCAGTATAATATGTCAGTGACCAAAATATCTTGAACTTTGGATGAATTTTTGCCACGTACTTTGGGAGTTGAAGTTTCTGGGTCTCACCTCAGACTGTCACCATAGTCTGTTCGGAATATACGCATGTGAAGGACTGTTAGACAAAGTACAATCATGAATGTCGAATTTCTGGCAATTTTTGAAATTTCTTGTTTGTTTTTGTTCATTAATATTTTCATCTGTACCAGCAGGGTGTACATGAACATGGGTTCAGACAAAAAGGGGGTCAGTGTAGCAGGGAGTCTGGGGGAGGGAATGGATGCCAAGATCTGTGTGTGTATGCACTGGGATCAGGATGGGTTGCTTTTTGGAGTTTGCTCATATGCTATTAACAGTAAGCCACTATCCTCATGTTATTTTTAATACACCCTGTGTTAAACATGACATGACCTGGCCTAGTGTAGGCCTAGATGGGTGTGATGGGGCTAGGGCGTGGCGAGGTTTGGACAACATGAATATGTGATTCTAAACGATGTGAAAGCATGTGAAAGGGGAGTTCACATCTTTTTCAAATAATTTCCACACATCAGTTACTAGGCCTAGGCCCTTCTTTTTTCTTCTGTTCTGTGTAACCGAAAGCCTGTAACATAGAATTTTGATCATATTCCCTTCGTCTTCAATAAGAGTAAGAAAACAGAGAAGTGGTCAACACGATCGTAGTTTGATATTAGTATCGTTAAGTAACGGTTTTCGGCCAACGAAAATATACTTAACCCCAGTTAGGTTGCATTCAAAACGTACTCAGATTCCTTGTTTATCATTGTGCAGCCAATGACCAGGATGGCCTAGAAATTCTGAAAAGTGTTTAGAGCTGAGCGAGTGCTATTATTAGAACACCACTCGCTGGTGAAATAGGTGCGACTGATACACTGGGGACTTTCTGATATGGCAAAATTGATGTATTGAAAGCAGTTATTGGTTCACGTGGACCTATAGTCCCTTTAAGTGACCATTATATTTGGTCCAAAATGAGCTTTCGACACAGTTTTCGGCACTAAATCATTATTGCAAATTTTTCCTGTCCTGTTCAAACGCCAGTCGTATCGAAAGCATGCACGAATGCAGGCCAGCGATAGGCTATACGTGGTTTCCTGCGTCTACGTGTGAACTGTGGGACATCAATGGTACCGAAGTCTTACTTGCAGTTTCCCCCCAAGCACGAAATTCCATTCTTGCTTTACATTGTCATACAACAGAACTATAATACCAATATAAAAGGATCCACAATGCATTTAATGCGCAACAAAAGAACAATGCTCAAATAGATATGCCTGTGTTGGCGAAAAAACCATGGAACTTTCAGCTATGCAGTTTTTTTTCGCCAGCTAATTGCGATGCTGAGCAGTAGCTGCGGTTGAAAAGTATGATGGCTCCCAGGTTGAAGGAGACGCCGTCTGCTGAACAAATTATACAAGCAAGAAACTTCAGTTTTTACACAAAAATCTCGACAATAAGGGCGATCTACAAGATGGACACCTCCCCCTAGCGCAAGAAACAATGACATGAATATTCACTCAAGTTGTACGTTTGACTGCTTAAAAATGGTTATGAATAGTCGCCATTACAAAATCGCTGGGTCTTTCCGCCTGTTGTTTATTTCAAGGCCCATTGTTGGTTCCAAATCACTTGCTGTCGGTCGATTCGAAGGAGGACTGACCAGTGTTACTCGGTTAATGTTATGGAGATATCAGTGCCAACGTTGGACCATCAGACGTGGAAAATGTCTGGCGTTCTTAATACAGAGTTTAAGAGATCACACGCTAACGATAACGTTTACGTTTACCCTATTTCTTGCATTGATTTCATGTACAAAAAATATTGTTAACGTAAATGTTATCGTTAGCGTGTGATATCTTAAACTCCCTAATACTTACGTATTGGCCCTACATACAGAGATCCTGCATGTTCAGAACACACACAGAACACTGATGACCAGGGCCCATATTCATAAAACTCTGCTAGGCTTAGTTGCCTGCTAAAGTGCCTAGTTTGTACAGGCCAATGTACACAACTAGCAACCAACTAAGCTAGCAAGGTTTTGTGAATACATGTATGGGCCCAGGGCTATAACTGTTCACGAAGCTACATGTATGATATTCGCCTTCGCCTTCCCGATCAGAAGGACATACGCTCCACGTGACGAAGGACTGTTCTGAACAAATCACCACCAAGAAGGAAAGAAAAGTCAAACCTTGGATAATTCCTCCAAGGTCAAACTAAGATTTAGGCGTCGTACATGTATTCTTGCAGATGTGAGATCGTGTCACATTTTGTTTTTTCATAAAAACAATTTTGGGTAAAAATAACAGCTTTGGGTTTAGTTAATGAGAACAACGTAAGGTGTTGTTGTTTCACTTCTACGTGTACATGTAATTGTTTGATTGCTGCAGGAACTTGTAGAAAAGATTGAATCAACATACCTCTCGTTTTCCCTAATGCAATCATTCAGTGGTAACTTACCATTGTAAATTGGTGTTTTTGGAGTTGCTTTGAGGATTTCTCCTTGCCGCACGTACAGCAGAAAAGGGACTGATGTATTATACAAAGCTTATAACACCTGGGCCCGTATGCATAAAGGTGGAATAAGCTTATTCCAGGTATAACTTAACGTTATAACATTAAGTTATACCTGGAATAAGCTTTAGTATCATTCTATCTCCTAGCTGGCTTCTAACTTTGTATGCGTTTGTATGCAAAGTTAGAAGCAAACTAGGAGATAGAATCATACTACGCCTAGTATGCTTTTGTGCAACCGGCCCCTGATTTTTGTGGTAGATTTTCTCGTCGGGAACGAGAAGTGTCGTGGAATTGAACTCCGCAAAATTCCCACGGTGTCGGTGGTGTCGAGGCGTTGTATTTCCCTCCTGACTTTGTACTAATCCTCACCGAAGGTTCTGTGAAGGGGCTCCAAGTGGATAGTTCCATGTTTGTTTCCTCTGTTTCTCTCTTGACGTGGTATTTTCCCCTAGTGTCAATCCGAATTATGACCAGCAGTCCTTGTTTTACAACCGGACAGGCTAAACCTTCAAGTAGGGGGCGCTGTTTTCACACCGGAAGTACTAGGCCTACTTAACATTTTAGCTTCTTTTCCGGAATAAAATTATGGCGATTGCCATTTCAAGTCATTTCCAAGTAGTGCACAGTTTCATTACGAACAAGGTCAATGAAATATCAATTTGAAGAGTGGCAGTAAATCGTTATCAAGTGACGGGCATGAACCTCGACACCCAGTGATCAATGCTAAGTGCATTATACACGTATATCAACCCCGCTCGAAATTGAATGAAATCAATTTGAAACAACATGTGATTATAATATCAATTCCAGGCAAGAGAACACAGGGCTCCCACTGCAACCGATGAAATATATGTATTTTTCTTTATTTTTGATTTTTGCAGTTAGGTTCGGATACATGCTGCATTTTTGCAGGTATTTGGGGAGCCAAAAGTTCACTTTTGCGTTGTAATAATACAAAAAAAGTCATGTAAATTAAATGTAAACTCCGAGATGAACCTAAAGTGATTATCTCGAACTATCAACATTTTAATTCTGTCACAGCACGACTAATATTGGAAACCTGAAAAATGACTACACACAATATGCAGAGTCAATATATATATAGGTAGTTTGCAGGTTATGTCCCCACTTGACTAGGATCATATGTAATGGCCACAGTTGGTCAATTTGTGACGGCCATATCAATTTTATTCCGACTAATAGGGGACACAGCCACAATGTATAAAAGTGGACTGCATGCGTGTCCCCATTTGTGTAGTATAGAGTGATGTGTCCCCAGTTGTCACAAGATAAACTTCGTTAGCGTGTGATATCTTAAACTCCCTAATACTTACGTATTGGCCCTACATACAGAGATCCTGCATGTTCAGAACACACAGAGAACAATGACCAGGGCCCATATTCATAAAACTCTGCTAGGCTTAGTTGCCTGCTAAAGTGCCTAGTTTGTACAGGCCAATGTACACAACTAGCAACCAACTAAGCTAGCAAGGTTTTGTGAATATGGGCCCAGGGCTATAACTGTTCACGAAGCTATGATATTCGCCTTCGCCTTCCCAATCAGAAGGACATACGGTCCACGTGACGAAGGACGGTTCTGAACAAATCACCACCAAGAAGGAAAGAAAAGTCAAAATAAGATTTAGGCGTCTGTCGTATTGCAGGTGTGAGATCGTGTCACATTTTGTTTTTTCATAAAAACAATTTTGGGTAAAAATAACAGCTTTGGGTTTAGTTAATGAGAACAACGTAAGGTGTTGTTGTTTTACTTCTACGTGTACATGTAATTGTTTGATTGCTCCAGGAACTTGTAGAAAAGATTGAATCAACATACCTCTCGTTTTCCCTAATGCAATCATTCAGTGGTAACTTACCATTGTAAATTAGTGTTTTTGGGGTTGCTTTGAGGATTTCTCCTTGCCGCACGTACAACAGAAAAGGGACTGATGTATTATACAAAGCTTATAACACCTGGGCCCGTATGCATAAAGGTGGAATGGCTTACTCCAGGTATAACTTCATGTTGTAACGTAAGTTACACCTGGAATAAGCTTATTCCACCTTTATGCATACGGGCCCGGAGGTCTGGGCCCGGTTGCACAAACGCATACTAGGCTTAGTATCATTCTATCTCCTAACACGCTTCTAACTTTGTATGCGTTTGTATACAAAGTTAGAAGCAAACTAGGAGATAGAATCATACTACGCCTAGTATGCTTTTGTGCAACCGGCCCATGATTTTTTGTGGTAGATTTTCTCGTCGGGAACGAGAAGTGTCGTGGAATTGAACTCCGCAAAATTCCCACGGTGTCGGTGGTGTCGAGGCGTTGTATTTCCCTCCTGACTTTGTACTAATCCTCACCGAAGGGTCTGTGAAGGGGCTCCAAGTGGATAGTTCCATGTTTGTTTCCTCTGTTTCTCTCTTGACGTGGTATTTTCCCCTATCCTTATTGTGTCAATCCGAATTATGACCAGCAGTCCTTGTTTTTGCAACCGGACCGGCTAAACCTTCAAGTAGGGGCGCTGTTTTCACACCGGAAGTACTATAGGCCTACTTAACATTTTAGCTTCTTTTCCGGAATAAAATTATGGCGATTGCCATTTCAAGTCATTTCCAAGTAGTGCACAGTTTCATTACGAACAAGGTCAATGAAATATCAATTTGAAAGTGGCAGTAAATCGTTATCAAGTGACGGGCATGAACCTCGACACCCAGTGATCAATGCTAAGTGCATTATACACGTATATCAACCCCGCTCGAAATTGAATGAAATCAATTTGAAACAACATGTGATTATAATATCAATTCCAGGCAAGAGAACACAGGGCTCCCACTGCAACCGATGAAATATATGTATTTTTCTTTATTTTTGATTTTTGCAGTTAGGTTCGGATACATGCTGCATTTTTGCAGGTATTTGGGGAGCCAAAAGTTCACTTTTGCGTTGTAATAATACAAAAAAAGTCATGTAAATTAAATGTAAACTCCGAGATGAACCTAAAGTGATTATCTCGAACTATCAACATTTTAATTCTGTCACAGCACGACTAATATTGGAAACCTGAAAAATGACTACACACAATATGCAGAGTCAATATATAGGTAGTTTGCAGGTTATGTCCCCACTTGACTAGGATCATATGTAATGGCCACAGTTGGTCAATTTGTGACGGCCATATCAATTTTATTCCGACTAATAAGGGACACAGCCACAATGTATAAAAGTGGACTGCATGCGTGTCCCCATTTGTGTAGTATAGAGTGATGTGTCCCCAGTTGTCACAAGATAAACGGATATGAGTGTGAACGTTTTGTAATGGTAAAGGCCATGTCACAATGACATCCCTGCATTTTTTCTTTGCTCTTTAAAATTGATTCTGGGATTGTTCCTCCTGGGACTCCGTTGGTTACAGCATAAGGGAAAAATCAGATTTATAAAGATAAAGTATTTTCATGTAACTTGGTTTAACCAACGTAGGTTTCTCTACAGATATCATACCGTAAATTTCCTCAAAGGCAGGCGTACAGAAAAATGAGGAACGGCGCAAATGACTTCCAGGGAACATTGTGCAATGCAAAAAAGGTTGATGATAGAGTCAAAAAGCATCTTGCAATTAGGAAAAGTGTCATCCACGATATTCAGTTTGATATTTCCTTGAAGCAAGGCGCCAGTGCGAGCATTATGAATAATAGAAGATGACGCATTATGATAGCAATTATGGGAAATACTAGTAGGCTACGTGTGCAATATTGCACT